>VMDO01001179.1:0-82340 GCA_007922755.1 Pedetes capensis
CTTGGAAGCAAAAATGGCCAGACTGCATCTTACATATTTCGGACATGTAGTCAGGAGAGAACAATCCCTGGAGAAGGACATCATGTTTGGAAGAGTGGCAGGTCAACGCAAAAGAGGAAAACCCTCCACCAGATGGATTGACACAGTGTCTGCAACAATGGGCTTAAACATAAATAAGATGGTTTGCCTGGCACAGAATGGGCAAGTGTTTTGATCTGCTGTACATAGGGTCGCTATGAGTCGGACTCGACTCGACGGCACCTAACAACAACAACAACAAAGCCAATATATATTTTAAATGGCTCATGCCTGTGGGTATTAAATTTGTTATGTATTTATTCTCCTGGCAATGTGTTAAAATAAAACCTACTTTTGAAGTACCACGACTTCATCATAAGTCTTCGAACCATCCTATCTAAAAATGCATATATCAAATTACTATTGCTTTATTTACAATCAGAACTTTGCAAGGAGAAGTTATCTTAACTTCATTCTTAACACCATCATAGCAGTAATATCAAAACTTAAATCCAATTTGGAAATTTTACTTTGTATTATATTGAAAACTTCAGAAGAATAAAATTAAAAACAAAACATAAGTCATCAGTGTATTATCCACTCCATTATCAATAAGCAACAACCATGTACATTTTGTTAGTTAATATGTACAAATGACAGAAGTTAGTGAAACATGGCATTGTCACCATTTCTATTTATGACCGGCACAAATGCTGTTGTTGTGGTTAGGTGAATCCAGTCTAACTCCTAGCAACCTTCATAAGGTTTTCAATGGCTGATTGTTCCAGGATTGCTTTGGGAGTGGACTGCCGTGTCCTTCCTCTATTTTTGAAGTGCTGGGAATCGAGCCCGGGGCCTCAGAGAGTACAGAGCGGCACTCTACCAACTGAGCTAAACCCCAGCCCATTGCATGAATGAAACATGTGTAATTCACAGTGAAAAAGCTGAAGTATTCATTGCTGCAAAAAACAAGTGTTACTCTCAGTTTCACTGTAAACCTTTTCCGTCTTTGTTGTTTCACTCAAGCATCTGCCAGGGTACTACTATAAAACAGATCTAAACAGAGCCCTGCACAGCTGTCAATTTTTGTTTAAAGTTTTGTCAAAACCCAAATTCATTGCAAGCCACCATTCATTTAAGATCTGCAATCAAGAACTGTTTTTATGTTCCCTTGTGATTCTGTTAGCATAATAAAAGTTAAGTATTGATATTATTCTACTTGTTTTGTGAGTGCCTTATGAGAAATCACTGTGTTGGTTTTGCCTTAGACATCTGTATAATTTGGACACATCAAACAGCTAAACATATATCTATTTCAAAGTACAAATCTGAGAGAGAAGGTGGGTATGAAATATAATAGTCTCCGTATATCTCTAGTTTTAATTTCTGTGGTTTCAACAGCAATTCAAAAATATTAAATGGAAAATCCAGAAATAAACAAATCAAAAGGTTTAAATAAGTTTTATTAGTGTAGTGCTTTAATTGTTCTATTTTTATTGTTGTTGTTACTCTTTCACTGTACCTAATTTGTAAGGTAAACTTTATTGTAGGCATGTACCTATAAGGAAAAGTGTAAAACAGGAAGAGTTTGGTAGTATGTAAGGTCTCCTACATCCATGGAACCTATAAGAACATGTCCCCTGCAGATAAGTGGAGGCTACTGTATTTTACAATTAAAATCTTTCTTTCAGAAACCATGACCAGCCAAGTGAAAGAAAAGTAAACCTAGCATGAAGATTAAAATGAGAGGCTTTCTAATAGGAGATGGCTAACAAGGTTTCTAGAAAGGTAATCCTTCTTCTATTAACTTCCTTCACCATTTCCTCCTCTAATCATTGAGAATAAGTCCCGGGCCCTTTGACGTTCATTCAAAGGGTAGAACTCAGTATAGCAATAAGTGAAAAGAAATAACTCATTTTCCCCTCTCCCCACATCCTGGATATAAATCAAATTGAATTCTGAAACCATACGTATTACAACATCTAAGATGTGGTGAAAATAAGTATAAAAATAAATGTGAACCCTTCTAGCATATATAACTTTTTTCTAGGAAATTCTTTCTATTTTCATGTTCATAAAAAGAAAAAACCATACTCAGAATTCCTTATCGGTAATACAAAAGCTAAAAATAAAAGATGAGATTTTATGATATCACTCCTATTACCCGTGCAGGTTATAATGCTAATAATACTTTTAGGGAAATGTTTTAATAGTATTATGTAAATGTAAATATAAAATAAGAAGCTAATATAAAATAAGAAACCTACTCTTTAAAGTTTATATTAAGTCTAATCATTAACATTTGTGTCTGTACATCCACAATCAGGTATTTATATCTACTTGCTGTTGGCTTAAGATTTACTATTGCTTAATAAGATAGAGCCACAATAATAAACAATTAACAAGGTTCACATTTCTTGTTCAGCTTAAGAATACTTCTGGTAATCCATTAAAAATAACCACAAGTTCTACATTTGCATATTTGTGGTTTGAAAGAGTTCTGAGAGCCAAGAACAATGAGTTTTAGAAGGTTCAATTTGCATGGAAAAAAGTATACAGCTGGATCTTTGTAAGATTTAGAGAAGAAAAAGGAAGACAAGCGATGGAGTGGAATGAGCACAGAGGAAGACAAAGCAAAAGGGAGCAGGCTGAGGTTCAGATTTTGAGTTAGATGGAATAGGTGACGGAGCTACCTGAAAAGTTTGAAGGATTCAATATAGAAATCAGCAAATCTGGCTCTCAGGGTTGCATTACTTTTAGTTTAGTTTAGTTTTGTTTTGTGGTGCTGGGGTGTTGAACACAGGCCCTCATGAATACTTTGCAAGGGTTCTACCCTTGTCAGGAAGGACTGATTCCTGGAAAAGGACATTATGTTTGGGAGAGTGGAGGGCCAACAAAAAAAAGGAAGACACTCAACTAGATACATTGACAGGGTGGCTTCAACAATAAGCTTAAACATCAAAAAGATCATGTACTTGGCACAGAGTTGGCACCTAACAACAACTACCACTGAGTTGCATGCTCAGCCCATTTTTTACTTTTTTATTTTGAGGCAGGGCCTCACTAAATTACACCGGCTGACTCTGGCCTCAAACTCACAATTCTCTTTCCTCTGTCTCCCAAGACACTGGGATTACAGGTGTGAACCACCCCACCCAGCTACATTAAGTTTAATAGAAAAGGAAAAAAAATGAAAATGTAAGCAAAATGTCTTAGCAGGCTAATGACCCAGAACAAAAAGACTGCCAGTTACACCATTCAGTATTCTAGCCCAGTATTCTCTTTGTGCACCAAATAATGAGGCTCTCATAAGACACTGCCATTAATTTCAAATGATTTGGGATATATTTACTCTCCTTTATTTATCTGAACCTGAAGTCATAGTCCACTGGCCAGAATTCATAGATTTGCATGTATGTACACATTACATTGGGAAAAGCTATTGTAAAATACCTCTTTAAAGTGTTGAAAAGTAAAGATGTCACATTGAAGATGAAGGTGCACCTGACTCATGCCATGGTATTTTCAGTTGTGTCATATGCTTATGAAAGCTGGATGGTGAATAAAGGAGACAGGACAAGAATTGATATTTTTGAATTATGATGCTGGAGATGAATATTGAATATGCCATAGACTGCCAAAAGAACCAACAGATCCACCTAGAAGAAGTGCAACCAGAGTGCTCCTTGGAAGCAAGGATGGCTAGTCTGTCTGACATATTTTGCATATGTTGTCAGGAGGGACCAATCCCTGGACAAGGACATCTTGTTTGGGAAAGTGGTAGGTCAATGAAAAAAAGGAAGACCCTCTGCTAGATGGATTGGCACACTGGTTGAAACAATGGGCTTAAGCACAAAAAAGAGCATGTGCATGGCACAGGGTCAGATAGTGTTTTGTACTTAGCATTACTGTGAGTCAGATCCAATTTCATGGCACCTAACAACAACGTTTGAGTGTGTGTGCAGCGGGCGGTTTCACATTAACTCACGGTGTGTTGCTGGCACATACTTGAAGTAGTCAACAACTAGATTCACATAGATATCTGGGTTTCCAGCTTTAAATTGAAGTCTTTAAAAAAATTATAAGTGGAAATTAGATCTAGAATGTCATTTCTATATTCTCACATGGAAATTCATTGTCTGGATTTTCAGGCAAGGCAAGTCCTCCAGTTTGCCACAGTCCCCACTACTCCATATCATTGCTCTGAGGGAGCCCCCATCACTGTTAATGTCACCTTCCTGGTTCATTTCAGTTCATCCTCTTTCATCTAGACCTTCCAGAAATGATTTACATGTTGAGATAACTTCCTCTAAATTATTTTTCCTTGCCATATAAAATACTAATAAATGAAATCTATCTTCATATATATTTCATTGCTTACAAAGCACCTTCATGTATCAATTTATTACTTCCATTTGATCGATGAGGGAAAAGAAGCTGTGAGAGACCAAGAGACACCCAAGTTGACTGCTGGTAAGCCTCTGAGTTGATACTAGAGCATGGGTCTTGTGTCTTCTCATAACTGGTCTTTCAAAATGCCTCCAAGTTCCCACAGCTACCCCTTGATTCGTAGATTCTGGGATTTAGCCAACAGATTGACCCAGTTATGATATTCACTCCTACTTGTCACACTTGCATAGCATTCTCTCCTACTTCATCCCAACCCTGGTCTCCAAATTCTGTCCAGCTTCACCCTTTACTCACTTCTGCCTAGCTTCTACCAATCCTTCCTCCCATCTGAAAGCTCACTTCCTAAGGAAATGTTCTCACACATGTACCCAGTACTGGACAGATTTCTTTGCTACTTAACACCTCCAATACATACTACTTACCTTGTTGTCATACACTTAGTACTAGATGTTAAGACCATGCTTAAGACTAGATGTTTGGGCTACAAGAGCTACAGGACAGGAAATAAATGCTTCTCATTCACTGCAGTGTCTCTGATCCCCAGAAGGAACTATAGCAAGTCCATGTGTAGAAGGGAAGACAAGTTTTTGTTTTTTAAAAAATATTATTTTAATCATATATATAAATGAATAGCAACTGACATTTATCAAGCCTTGCCTATCAGCATCTTCTAATGCAGAAGTCTGTTCATGTAAGTACTGTGGTATTCTGGCTGGGGACAGTACTTGTCTACATGTAACTAAGCTATGGACATTCGTTCTTGCCACTCTCGACATATATACAGTTTTGCTGGCATTCCCTATAATGTTGGCACTTATTAATGCCTTTTACATTCTATGTGGATCCATTAATGTCTCATTTGCAATCAGACATTGAGACACAGCCTAGCTGCCTTACTTGGGCAAGGCTTCCTATTGTTGAACATTATCTTTTTTCTTTGTGGACCCTGTCTGGTTTGTAGTTAGCAAGGCACAGTTTGTCTTTATTCCTCAAAGTCTTTATTTATTTACTTCTTTTTCTTTTCTTTTTTTTCAAAAAGCAAAAAAAGTGCATTTTTTGAAAAAAAAAATAGTGCATGCAAAGCAAGCACTCTATCACTGAGCTATATCCCCAGCCCCTCTGAAATTCTTTTTAAAAAGAGGGTGGGAAAATAGATTTAAAATACACTCTTTTCTACCTACATGTTACTAACTCATTTTCAAAAAAGAGTTTCCATTTTTCCATTATTTATGAATTATGAATTTATGAATTTATGAATTCATAACTATTTATGAATTTTGTCAAAGGAGAAGAAGGAAATAAAAATAATTAGCAGATGCTAAGTTTTTGAAACTAAAAGGAAGGTTCTGGCAGTCAATCTGGCAAAGACAGCAATAGAGAGATACTGACATCATAAATAAAATTTTGCTTTTAACCACAAAATGTTCAGCTATTGTGCAGACACAAGGAACATGATGTGGAAAAACAAGAAAACAATAAGATTCCATGAAAACAGTCACTTCACTGGGAGACAGTCCTGGGAAAATAGGTTGTGAATGAAGAGTCCATGGAAAAGTCCATGGTGGGTACTACATACATGAATGATCAATGTATGAATGATTACATTAAATTTGAATGATGGATTAGATCCCAAGGCAGGGCATGGCTTAAGACCAAGAATGGCACTTCATTTAAATTTCAGGGTACCAAGGTGACCAATGTAATGATCAGCAAAGTCTCCATTAGAAGGGGCCACTAACTTCAGAGAAAGCTCTACATTGGCAGGGCACATGTAACAAAATGATGGGACCAAACAAATTTCCTTGATCTAGTACCTCCTCCTCAAAGTTAAAGCCCAGTTAAGATTCATCATTTATGAGAATCAATGGTGTGCTTAGTAGGGTGAGCCAGCAATCAAAGCAAACTAAGTTTTGCCTTAAAAATCTGGGATATGAGGTTATTTTTTTCTTTCATCAATTTTCTGCACATATTTCTATAGATAGATGTTGAGTCACCTGCTATAGTCCCTGTTCTCCCCTGGGAAACATGGATCTGCTATTTATTCATGGCCATTCTGTTTCAAGATTTGTTTTGGGGAATGTTGAAAAAGGAATTGACACTAAGCTAACTCATTCTGCCCAGCAAGAAAAGGCAAGAGACAAGAATTTCTCTAGTTACTGTGGGAACTAACCAGCAATGTTTGTTTTGTTGTCTTTGTTATCAGGCTTCTTTTAATTTCTTGAACTTGTCTGAATGCAGTAGAAAGGAATATTAATCAACATAACAATGAGCCTGTCTCCTGGAGAGAAAAGCAATATACCTGGAATATAGTGGTATCTCTATTATATCAAATGAGCTAATTTATAGTGGTCTATATTCCTTGCTTTTTTTGTTTGTTTGTTTGTTTGTTTTTGTGGTACTGGGGGTTGAACTCAGGGCCTCCCACTTGCAAGCTTTCCAAGTGCTGGACCACTGAGCTGCACCCCAGCCCTTTTTTTTTTAACTTTTTTGAGACAGGGTCTCACTATGTTACACAGACTGCCTCTGGTCTCGAACTTGCAATCCTCCTGTCCCTGCCTCCCAAACCGCTGGGATTACAGGCATGCACCACCGCTCCTGGCTCTCTATTTCTTGCTCACACAAGTTATAAGACAGTAGGTCTTCAAGTAATAGACACATACCACATAGAATTAATTTAATTTTTATGATTATATTGTTAGGATATTCTATATAACTTTGGTTAGATTAAAAAAAAAAAACCACACACAAAATAGGGACAGTGACTTCTAATTGTATTTAAGTATATTTCCTACCTGGGTGCTATCCAAAGCCTCGCTGGTAAATATTGAAATTAAATCCATGCTACAAGGCTTCTGCTAATGAATGAAGAAATTGCCTTATTTTTAAGCTAGGTCATATGCCAACCTACAGCAGCACTTCTCAACACCTTGTCCCTGGATAAGTGCTTAGTCAAATCGTTATGTGAGCAGACCGCCACAAAACAGCATGAAATCCGTGAGCAAGCACTCTGAAACAACTACAGCAGTGGGATGGATTCCTTGGACGAACCTAATAATAAAAAGTTCAGTTTGTGTTTTGTATGTCTGTTTTTCATTTTAATTTTCTAGTCATTCAATTTTATTCTTTTGTGAAATGATCAACCTATAGATTAAACGAAAAAAAAAAAAACAAAAACAGAGAAAGGTCTTTCCCAAGAATTCAAACTCTCAGAAAGAGACTATGATATAAATGCTGATTTCATGGCATTCCAGCCATGGACAAGTTATTTAATTGCTGTATGTTCCAATAACCTCAGTTGCAAAATCCATATAACATATGTATCAAAGGATCCTTAGGAAAAATCCAGTAAGCACTGGCTTTGGCATCAGAGAAGCCTCAGTTTCCTCCACTGTACAATATACAATTAATACCAGAGTCCTAGGGTAGATTACGAACTACACAACTAGGGTAAAATCTGTTGCTAGTATCTACTGAGTGTCTAACAAAACCTCAAAGTTGGCAATTATTATTATTGAACATGTCTTAACACATAGTAGGTATAAATATTAACTTGTACCCTTTCTTACCTATACTAAGTAACCTGAAAATATATATTGGACCTGGGGTTTAGCTCAGTTGGTATAGTGCCACTCCACACTCTCTGAGGACCTGGCTTCAATCCCCAGCACTGCAAAAAATGGGAGAAGGATTTGGTAATCCACTCCTGAAGCAATCTCAAAACCATCAGCCATTGAAAATCCTGTGAGGGTTGCCGTGAGTTGGACTTGACTCACAGCAACCTAACAACAACAATAAGATGGCCTTAGTCCAAACTTCTGAGTGACCTGGGGGCATTTCAGACAGACCGCGCCATAAACAGATGTTCTGAAGAATAATCCGGACGCTGGAATAGCCCATCAATATGGCCCACTGTCTTATTATACTTACATTGGGAATATTCTCCTCTGGGCTATTTCTGCATTGGTGATACAATGCAGGGAATAGCAATTGATAGCCATGTTATAGGAATACATAAAAGAGCTATTTCAGCTAATGGGGGACATGTAGAAGGGAGGTTACCTACTTCTTTCACACACATTACTAAGTATGTGTTGCCTCATGCCTTCGTTGAAAAAAAATTACTTGAAGGAGTAACTGGAGTAGATAAAACAAAGAAACAAACAACCACCAGATAAAGCTTCTATATCACTTTAGTGTTTACATAGAAACAGCAATCTGATAAGATTCTTAGAAACAATGGGCAGACTCTCATTCCCACCTCACTGAAAAATGAGGATGAGAAATTAAATGGTGTCCAAGCATAATTTGCTAGCGAATACCTTAAACTTGAACCCAGTCCTTCAAATCCTAAAGTCTGTGCCCAGACAATACAGGTGAAGCAAGTTACATGAAAGAAATGAAAGATATTTCAGGAGAATGTCTCTGAAAAACAGTTTGATGTATGAAACACTTTAAATCATGAATATAAACCTTTGTGATAGAAATACAATAGACACCTAAGAATGAATATATGGATGGGCTGCGGGTAGGAAAAAGTTGATGGATATCCAAAAATAAGGAAGAATATTAGGAAAAAAATGTTCAAAAGACTACAGCTCGTGTCTCAGGCATAACAAGATTCAAAACCCACAGACACAAATGGGAAAAAAGAAAAAATGGAAAAGCTGACAGACATTCTTAAATGGCCCCAGGCTCAGAGAGAGAGAGGCAGCCTTTGAGGATGTCAGACAAATGCCTCAGAGAGCCCCAGCAGGCACCTTCAGCAGCCAAACTAACCTCAGCCCTTGGCCCAGTTAACCATTTCCAGTCTGGGGAGACCTCCAGAGGGCAAGGGGAAAATCCCACCAATAGATAAATTTCTCCAGGGTCTACCAGATGCCTGCAACCTCATCAGCTTGGTATTTGATCCTTGATAAGAGGTCAGTGACCTTTTCAAGGGCAGTACCTCCAATGTTCTCAGTCATCCAGACCTTTGAATGGATGAATTGCAGGTCCTGACTTGAAAAGAGGTTTTACCAGTAAAGGGAGGCAGAGAGGCAAGGCATTGGGCATTGGAAGAGAGTCTAAAAAAAAATGTACCTGCTTGTAAAAGTTAGCAATGCTGAAGACAGACACTGCCTTTTCACAATTCTTGCTGAGATTAGGCAACAATTTTTGCATAATAATGCATTATATTAAAAATGTGTACATGTGTTATGTGTGTACATGTAGACACACAATAAATAATAGCAATAATAAGCGTCATTACTGACATTTATTGACCTTTTACCATATGCCAAGCGCTGTGGTTTAGGTTCACTATTCCATTTATCTTTAGAGCCATCTCATAGGTTTGGCTATGTTTACTCTTCTCATTTGATAGATGAGGAAGTAGGTTTAGAAACTGTTGGTACAACTAATAAGCAGCATAGCAGGAACTCAAACCAGTCAAGCCAATTCCAGTTTAACCATTATATTTACGTGATAAACTTAAACTGCAATGTTTTCTTCATATTCACACTACACACACACACACACACACACACACACACACACACTCAGTATTCTAGACCCCATTACAAGGAAGCCAGAGCCTCTATCCCCTAAATTTTTAATCTATGAGTTCGACACACACAAAATATACAAAAGTGTCACTAATGAGGAAAAATGTAGCAGTTTGTCTTAAGATGAAAAACAAGAAAAAAAAGTGAAAAGGAAATAAAACTTTAAAGTATGAAACATAAAAGGTAGAAATGAAAAGCAAAGAACTTTCCATATCTCTAAAAAGTAGACAGTGAAAACATAACCTTCTTAAACATAAAAGAATTACTTTAAGTTCAACAAAAATTCACAAATTATGATGGAGCTTTCTTCTAAATTGTAAGGGTCTAATACCTAAAATTCTAAAATCTCTGGGTACAAAGCGCACCCAATAGCAAGTAATTATGATAACTTACAATTCACCTATCTATTGCCAATCGGTGGCTCATGACCCTACATTTCTCTATTCTATGCCTTTCAAACCTGTGGGAGTGTACAAGATATGTGACTATGTTGAGGGAGAGGAGGTTAAATAATGCCTGGTACACAGAAGCAGCTCAATAAATGTTCTCTCAGAGTCATGAAAGAACAAACATGTCACACCCATTTCAAATATCAGTTTTACTCAAAGGTAAGCAAATTAAAACTTAAAAATAATAAAGCAATCATGATATATAATAGAACAAAGTGCAAAATGTGAGTAAATTTCTAAACTAAAACTCAAAGCTGCTAATTAAAAATGGTCTTGCTTTGGTGTCTCTTTAGAACAACATTTCTAGACTCTGACAAATCTTTGTTCGCTCCCTTCTAGCATATTTCTCACTTGGTTGAAAACTTTGAACAAGGATGCACGAACATGTCTATGTAGGTATTTGACTTTGATTATCAACCACTGACTTTCATATTTAAAACTAAATCTGTTCAACATTACAGCTCTCTTTATGCCATGTTAGAGAGAAATGGTATGTCTTCTTTTTCACTGCAAGCAAATTACAGCTTATTATCCTAGTGGGTCCTCAAGAGCTATCGTACCTGAAGGGGGCTGTTGTATTTCCTTACTCCTCATCAAGATCATTATGCTGTGATTTCACTTTATGCACCTATTTCATCTCAAAACAAAAGGAAGACATTTTATTCTCCAATATTTTTCATTTAACAAATTAAAAAAAAATAAACTTAAACATTATCCTTATACCCTGCCCATCTAAATCTTGTTCTCATTTATGCTTATCTTGAGAAAGTGTTTTAGAATAAAAAAAAAACACTAACAAATGTGAGGCTTCATGCTATTAGATAACACGGACACCATTTAGTACATTGATGTACAGTGGTAGTGGTCCTGTCCAGTGTTTTAATAATTTGAGCTATACCTGTGGCAATGTTGCTATAGTTAAACAGGGAAATAATTTTGAAATATCTTGGACTTATTGATCCTGACCCTTTCTTTGGAAAATAAATGAGTGTCCAAGATTCCTTGTGGATCTAAGGAAGATTTATAAATAGAAAATCGTTGTCAACCTGGATAAATTGGCTAAAGGATTTGTGTAACTGCTAAAAAAAAGATCCACATGCCCTTGAGAGGATTCCAGGTACAGTCATGGCACAGGCATCCATTGCCCTCTATTCATTCATATTTTGCAGGCTAAAACTTCAAAGAAAAAGTTCTTTTGTTTTTCCAATGGACCTCTGTTAATGTTTGATCCAATTGGATAAGAAGTATCTATAGGATGGTCATAGAGTATAAAGCAAAACGGACTAGAGTTATATTCCACAGTAAGATGGCGTATGTACAGACTTTAACTGGGTGGAAGAAGAGCTCTGTAAAACTCAGTTCAGCAGATAAGTATGTGGACACAGCTAAAGATAATTTTCAGTCATTCATAAAGTGAACTATGGTCTTATCACAGTAATCTGACATATCTCAGAACTTTAGTTTTTGCACTGTAAATGTAACTGTATTACATTCATTCATTCTAGATGACTTCTGTAAAGAGGAGCCGTATATAGATGAGCATCCTTAAAAATATATTCAGAATAAATGCAAACTGATGTTATTCACCTGAATGTCACTATTTTCAGGGAAAATTCCCTCTGAAGAGATGCCACAGCTCGCTGCTGCTCAGGAAGAACTAATGCCTTTCCTTTGTCACCCCCCACCATCATCTCTCATCCACATGGACACAAAAGCATCAAACGTGCCAGAGTGCAAGGTTCAAAGGTCAACATGATGTGTTTGCTTGATTAAGTGAGCTCCATTCAATGTGTTAGATAATTTATACTTACCATTTAAGAAAAAGTAATCAAATTAACAGAATATAGTGAAATCAAAATCTCAATTTCTTTGTTCAAATAGAAGCAAACAAGGACATACAAAATGTACCATTTGAGTAACTTCAGAAATATAATATTTAATGAGAATTTTTACCCTGTACATTTAGTTGCTACTAAACCAGAAGTTATTATTAAAGTCATTTAGAATTCTTCCACTATATCCTATTTAGACAGTAGTAGGAAGTAGTCCAATAACATGCTGGGTAGAAGGGGACACCCATTTGAGTTGACAAAATGCCCCACAGTAATCCTCAAAAGTGAAATTTTTACATCCTATAATCAGGAGTTGCTGGGCATTTGATTAAATACCCCAGGCATTTGATTCTCAGCCTCCTTTGATTTCTCCCCACAGCTGGCAAACAAGAAAAATTAGACCAAGAACTTGAAGAAACAAAGTGTATGTTTTAATATAGAAGTGCTTTTACCTGCCATCCTGCTGTGAACGAAATGGGCCAGGCTTTCAAAATGTTAGTCAGCTTAACTCCCAGTTGGTGGCACTGGGGAAAATGTAGCCGGGCAGTCTTATTGCTGTTTCTGTCCTTAACTGCCAACTGGAATACAATAGAGGAGTCAAGAGGAAACAGAAGAGAGATGGCTCCAGAAACAACCAGAAGGATGACAGCGAAACAATGAAGTAAATGTTACTGAGTCAATGACAGGGGCTTCCACAAAGTTGGCATCCCAGACTACGTTCACACTGAAGAAAATCATGCCTCTAAAATTGCCATTTTCTCCTCAGAAATTCATATTTAAAAATAATAAATTATCTAGTAGACATTAATCTTTACAATATTTTAGGAAAGTCTTAAGATATGCTTAACCTGAAAAGGCAATGGTTACCTTACATTGCTCAGATGTGGATAATATATTTCTAATGAGTTATGGAAGATTCTACTTTACACATATAGGGTAGCAATACTGAAAACACTAGTGTTAAACTACAAAGAGAGTTCCTTGTTTTGTTTGGTATAGTATATATTTACCAAATATAGAGGGCTACATATTAGAGTACTCCATAATATTTCCATAGGTTCCTGGAAATTTGCCTGTATCCAGCTCCTTCATCTTCTCACTACTGGCTTTTGTACTTTTATTCTTTTCATGCAAACAGAACATTATTATAACAGTAAACACAAGACTGCCACTTACCACGACATCTTTATTTCCAGTTTTAACTTAAGAACACTCAAAAGTGTGTTATTATTATCTTTGGTTTGCTCACATTTAAGAATTCGCACATCAGAAGTTAAATCATAGAAAGGATTAGAAAATAGCATGACTTTCCCCCCATAAGAATTGTAATGTATACAATTTATATTTTACTTAAATACATTGTATGATATTCTGAGTCACAGTTATCTAAGCTGCAAAGGATGGAAAGAGTACAAATAATGGATTTATAAATAAACAAATTATTAAATAGCCCAGTATTAAACATTTCAAGTTGGTCACAGTTTAGATAAGGTGTATGAATACAACAGGTTTCTGTATCAGGTGGATAAATGCAAACTTTCTTGGGAATGGGATAATTATAAAATCAACTGTAATCTCATGGGAATTTCTAAGATCTTACCTCATCAGATGAGACATCCAAAATTCCAATTATTTTATTAATAATACAATAGCATCTTTAGTATAGACAGTCTTTTTTTTTTTTAAATAGAACATTGGCTTTGATACAGCCAAAGTTAGGGTATTAGCTGGGTGATCTGAAGTTAGAGTGCAAATTGCAACCAACTTTTGTTGTTTCAGCCAGTCTGAAAGTTCAGAAAAAGAATAAGAATTTTCTACTTGCCAATAAAAAGAATTAAAAAATCAGTACTAAGGACATTAGATTCATTACCATGAACTTGCTAGCATTTTATATTTTAACTTTCTTATAATCAGTTTCTGATTGTACAAATTAAGATAATTCAAATTATATTTACCTACAGAAAAAGGAAGGTAGTAATTTGGCAATTTTCTACTTTAAGGCCTAAATTATCTTCCTTAGTCATCTACTCTGCTCAAATTCATTATAAAAAGGACCAATTTACCATCTCACTTCACAAGAGGAAGCAATACTACAGAATGTGGGTCCCAGGGCAGAACAACCAAATGCTACCTGGGATAGATGAGCATGCTGTTGTGTGTGTGAACAACTTAAATTTTTTCAATTATTCTGTTGCTTATAAAACAATTTCTATAATCTCTATTATGGCTTGCAAAAATGGACACATTGATATAAGATCCATTAATATAGAACATTTGCTACTTCCAGAATTCAACTCACAATAAATCTCTTACCTTGTAGAGAGGTGAAAAAGCACAGCCCTCATCAAAGAATGAGTGATGCATAAAATGTTCTTCAGCTGACTTCCCATGGGATTTATACTCCCCAAACTAGGAACGCTGGCTGCCTGCACGGATGGCACACTAAGCAATACAGTAAAACAACCAATGTGTTATGTACAGTTTTTCAACTCTGAGAAATCTAGAAGAAACTGGAAAATAAGTAAACAAGCAAGTATGTATCTAAAACTTATGGCACAAATGAGTTGGAAAAATACACAGTTTCAATAAGGAACATTAGTGATAGGCTCATATGTTTAAATGAGATTGTGTAAATTTTTTTCTTAAAATTAGAAGGGTTTGTATTCTTGGTTATGTGTTTAAGAGGGAGACTGTGTCCTATAAGTACAAGTATTCCACAAGAAAATCTGAATTGTAGATAAAATTTCTTAAATCATGTTTGTTTTTCTGTTTTGTTTGTTTTTTTAAACATGCCCAGGAAAACCTTAAAAAAGAAGTAAACTAAGAAAAATATATGAGAGCATTTTTCATATAGTCAAATTATAATTAAATTTCCTCATTTATTTATTTGGAAAACTTCTTACTAATTTTTTGAAGGCACAGTTTCAAATCTCAATTGTTTCCAATCTAAATTTAGCCTCTGTTCTCTGTGCCATAAATCTTGAGGCAGGAGAAGGAAAATCAATGTCCCTACTTACCTTTAGAAGAATTTCACTGCCAACTCTCCATACTTCTATGGAATCCAATAATCCGTGGCTCAGTATTGATTTCTCTATGACACCTGTAGAAACAGCCTTTCCTTCCTTTCTAGCAAAATACAGCAACAAAAACTGTGTAGTTTCTGAGTGAATTAAGCATAGGAAGTTAGGCACAACTTTATCCTGTAAGGAAATGTGGTTTATATTTTCTAAAGATGTTAATGTTGCTTGATTTTTCTGAGCCACTTAACAACTGCTAAAAGATAATGTGGACATCTATTTTTAAAGATAATTTGAATGTAATTTCCTTATGTTTCTTGTAGCTAACTCATATGTCATGAATAACATTTACTTTTCTGAGGAAATAAACAAATGATAAAACCCATCAAAGTTCAGGTCTCTATTTCAAAATTATCTCCAGAATCAGCCCCCTTTTTAAAGATGAAAACCTACAATCATGCTTTGAAAATCTAAAGCTTATTAAGATAGAAGGCCTTAGAGGGACTGGATTAAAGTATATCAAATCCTAGAAGAGAGGGTGGGTTAGATTTTAGGGCACATTTTGCAGCATTATAGCACTGAAAGAAGAGGCAAGAACCATCAGTTTTTCCTGCTTTCCTTAAAAAGCATAAGTGCACAAAAAGAGAAAAAAATATATAGGCAAGAATTAATGTTTCCGGCACTCTTCACACACCTGATTTAAACCTCAGAGGTGTTTGATTGACCTTGAGCAGACTTCTCTGGGAATGTCTGAATATATTCCCTGCAGCCATTCTGTGCTGAGTAGAGTAACTGCTTTTGGTAAACCACTTCATCACTTACTCCATCAGCCTGAGAATCTGCAAAATAAAAATGCAGTGTTAGAAGAAAAATTCTTTTCACATTTGTTTTTTCCACCAAAAATCCTAGGGAGGAAAACACAGACAGGTTGGTTTGTCATGACGGATGTGACATCTTGGTTAAATATGACATGATCATGCTGCACTCTGACAGGTTTAGTGTTAAGACCTGACAGATGCAAACCTGCAAGATCAACCTCCCTGCCATAGGTACTTAAGCTCACGTTAAAACTTTGATTTGATAGTCCTTTGATTAGCTTTTGCAACCCTGAGTTCATTCAAGTTCACCTTTCAAGTTCATTATACATTACATTCCTCTTCACATAACTGTCAATTTAGGCTCCCATTTTACTAGAATGCGTTTAAACTATTCATCAAACCTGTGCACATTTTCGAGTTAAAGAATTACATCAATCCAAACTGCAGCTCTCAAGGGAGAAGTTCCATTGTGTATCAGGCCATGTCTACACTGGCTGAGCAAAGCGCTCTATTCAGAAGGAGAAGCGCCTTTGGCAGCTAGAGTCCACATAGCTGACCCATGGATGCTCGGGTGGAACTTCTTCACCTAATTACCCAAGTGCAATGAAATTACTAATCATTGGATGAAAATGACCCATGACAACAAAAATAGCATGACATGATTGTTGTTTTAATTTAGTTACATGGCAGTCACTGAGAATGTAATTCGAATGAACTATGACAAGGGGAATGTATACACTTTGGACCCATGATGGATATACGCATTGAAACAACCGATTACTCACCATTAGACTTAACCTCAGTCATTCTTCCTAAACAATGCAGTGGTGACATAATTTTAAAATGGAATGCTTTTTCCTAACTAGTTGAGGTTAAGCTTGCAATTCTAATCTTAAATTTGTGGAGAAAAAACTTCAGCATTCAAATAATTGAAGAGATGATTCCAATCTCAAAAATGGGTCAAAAGGTAATCAATATTTTGAAAACAATATTTACACTCTTGTTTTTTTCACTGTCAAGATTTAGTAGCAACTCTGGGCAGATTCTACTCTCTTGACAGCATAGTGCCCTCGAATCATCCTGAATATTGAGATTCTTTCAACCAATTTTTAGAATAAAAAGAGGTTCAGCAAAAATGTTCTGCTAATAGCTATGAAATTATAGGCTTTCCTTTCCATCCACCCAAACATACTCCACCCTGTGAAATAATAGATACAACACTAATCACCTTTGGAATTTTGCCAGCCTTCCCCATGGGTGAGCTGGCAACGTTGGACCAAACTGCCTTGAAGGCATAAAGCCTGTCTCACCCCCCATGAATGCCCTCAAAGAGCTTCCAAAGCATCTAGTCTGATGCTTTGACAAAAACAGGAGTGGAGATTTAAATGTGCGAACATCTACCAGAACTGTAATTTGTGAGATACTGTACCAATAATCACCCCTGGATAAATTATCAAGGTCGGACTCCACTCCCCAGGTTCTGCAATCACTTGGACTTTGCAGGCAGGAGTATATCACATTTTCTGATATTTGGAGATTCAGACTTTCAAGATAAGTTTTCAGGGCCTCTGTTTTCAGTTTGATTATCATGCAATTTATATGTTAAATGCTCCTTTGCTGGGTGCAAAATTCCAACTTCAGACTGTCATGGCAACACATTGGTTGATTAGTTTTTAAACTACCACTCAAATTATATATCCAAAGAATACTAGATGATCTAAGGGCTGTCTTGTTTACCAAAGTTCATCTGAGTTGCATCTTACATCTTCTTTTCCTATATGAAAGCCCTGAGAACATCTAAATACATAAAACCACTGTCAGTATCTTTACTGCACATGCGTCTAACACTTCCTGATGATGGGCATGGGGATGAGAATGATGGAGCAGTAGTTAACTATGTGCCATGTACTATGTCAAACCCTTGTATACATGAACTCATTTAATCCCACAACTCTATAAGGGAGGTGGTAGTACATTCATTTTACGAGGAGGAAACAGAATCACAGAGCCAGCAAATAATTTGCCCTAGATCACAAAGTTAGTAAGTGGAAGAGCTGAGATTTGAACACAGGCAGCCTGGCTCACTCCAGTGTCTGCATTCTTATGCCACATGGTAATGTGCTTACCTGGGCCACAGGAAACCAAATTGATATATCACGATGCAAAGAGATTTCAATGAAAAGGTTATTTCTTTACATTGGCTCTTTCCTTCCTAAGTGAAATTCATATGTCTGGAACTAAACTTTACTCCATGCACTATTCTGGCCACCAGGTTCATTTATCTACTTCTCACTCGCAGGTGTTTTCTTCCAAAGCAAGCCAGTGTCTCCAACTTTCAGAATACACTACATACATTTGGAAACAAAATTTATTCTCCCTAATCACTTTTCAAGGCTGGGATTTGGCTCAGTGGGTAGAGCGCTGCGCTGCAGTCTCTGAGGTCCCGAGTTCAATTCCCAGCACCGCAAAAATGGGAGAAGGATCTGGCAATCCACTCCCAAGGCAATCCCGAAGCACTCAGCCATTGAAAACCCTATGAGGGTCGCTATGAGTCGGATACCGACTCGATGGCACCTAACAACAACAACAACAATCACTTTCCAGGATACCATGTACATTTTGAAAACTTAAACGTTAAGACGCTCCCAAATATGGAAAACATCAAATAAGAATGGCACTATAAAAATAAAAATGATTAAACAGGACCCCTGAAAGGACCATGTATGTAAATGTAACTTTATGAAATCAGGCCTCCTAACGGCAAATCCCAATGCTGCTTTTGCGAGTTAGACAAGTTGTTTTACCTCCCTATGACTGAGTTTCCTAGTCTATGAAATGGGAATAAAAACAGTTCTACTGCTTAGAGTTGTGAGGACTAAATAAATTAATCCATGCAAAATGCTGATCCCAGGGGATAGACAGAGCAAGCAGTTGGTAAACACACATTGCTATTATCATCTCATTTGGTTTATATACGCTACCCTCCAGCAGTAACTAAGCACTGACAATGAAAAGCAGTCATTCTGGCGTGAAAGCAACACGGATTTTAGAAAAATTAGTTTTGGTCACAGGAAATCCTTTCAGCACAGGGACCACTCGGATTTAAAAATTTGCTGTTGCTAGGCATGGTGGTGCATGCCTATAATCTCAGAGATTCAGGAGGTGGAAGCAGAAGGATGGCAAAGTTCCTGAGGCCAGAGCCAGCCTATGCAACTTAGGGAGACCCTGTTTCAAAATAAAAGGTAGAAAATGGGCTAGAGGGTGTAGCTCTGTGGCAGAGTACTCTCGGAAAGCATGCGTAGAGCCCTAGGTTCAACCCCCTAGTAAATAAAATAAAATAAAATAAAATAAAATAAAATAAAATGAAAAAGTTCACTGTCACACATGATCACATGTAATTTTATTCCCCTTTATTTTGTAAGAACATAGGAAAATCACAGAGTATGACAGAATCACCTAAAAAGTTATCAGGGCTTACAATGTTACTTACCTAACAAGCCAGAGTAGTTTTTTCTACATGGTAAGGCTTTGCATAAAATAAAAAGATTACTGGCTTACTTGTTTTTTATATCATAATCCAGATTTCTCCATGGAGTTATGGAAGTCCAACTGACCTAGATAGCAGTGATGCAATTTTAACAACTGTGTCATTCAATGGTTGGAAAACCATCCAAACATTCTGCGTGTCTGTTTCTCCTGTGTCCCCTTCCCTTCTCAAGATCCTAAATGTTTAGGCTTATGCTTAAATCTCAATTCTTTGAGGCCCCATGGATGACTTGGAAATGGCTGCTTAGGAACCTAAAATAGCAACTTGCATCCCAAAGGGAGAGTAATACAGGTTCTAGGAGAAAATGCCTAGCCAGATGCCCACTTGCATGGTGCTATTCCATAAGTGCTATACACAGAAAATGGAATGGATTGAAATTTTTTCTCTTCAGTTCTAAAATGGACATCGTTATCCAAGAGGATAAAACTAGAGGCCCAGCAAGAGAAGCACAGAGAAGATATTCTAGGTCAATCTCCCAGGGTACACTGAGGTACCTTTTGGTGGACTGGGTGCCATGGGTCTGGAGAAACACTTCCTGGTCCCCAGGGGGCTGGCAATGACACGACCCTCTGCTTTGTTTCTTCATAACTTGTAGGCCACATTCTCTGGCAATCCTGGGGGGAAGGAAGTGTTGGTGTATAAAGTAGCACCTTGGTCCAAAATTATAGTTTTCACTGAAGAGGTCAGTGTGCAGCCTCATTTGGGATACAGAGAATAGAAAAAGCATCAGAATAGACAAAACACCCAAAATCTAAATTTTGATCTGAGAACTGTCTCTGTATAAACTCAACTCTGGCTCTCCCAGACGGAAGGGATTCATAATGTCACAGGCTGGGGACTCTTACTCTGAAGTGAGGTCTTAGCAGTACTCAGCCTCCAGTTCTCTGTGAGGATAGTATGTCCCTGTGATTGTCATTTGTCAAGTCTCACTGAGTGAGAGGCGGTACTAGATTAAAATGTGTGGAAGGCAGAAGGTAGTTGAAGTGTAAGAGAAAAATTAAATTTTGTGATAACAATTCAATTGTGAGAAGGAAAATGAAACAATCAGGAAAGACACAAACATTAGCTAGTAAGAGATACCAGCATCCTCATCTGCAAATTTAGCTGCAGAGACAATAGGGGCAGGTAGAGAAGAGGGCGCACTGGCATTGGGTATCCAAGAGGGTGTGCAGAGGAAGGACTGTGAAGAGGCAAATAAAGCAGTTTGGCTTCTTCCTTGAGAGACTGAGCTACCTGAAGTGAAGGAAGTGGATCATTTCCTTAGCTATGTAGGAAAGTCAGCTGACGCTCAAGCTGTCTATCTCAAAGCATCTTTAAGGTCATTTGAGCCTACTGTGAGACACATTCCCTTCCTTATTAGCTTCAGCACCCCTAAGTATGGCAGCTGCTACTGTGGATACTTCTTGACCCCCTCTCCTCCTGCTCCAGCGTCTCCACCCCTCAAATGTGTTTTTCAGATTTTGTTCAGCAAAAGACACAATTCTTACTTTCTTCTGATGGTTTCATTTTTCTTCTTTTTGCTGCATATTTTGATGTCATTGAAGGCCATTTAAATCCTTTACCTCATGTTATTTTTTAAAAAGATTCTTCATTTTTTCTATCATATGCAAATTCCAACAAATAATCTCTAAATGCCAAATGGAAAGTTTAAAAAAGGAGAAAAGGAAATAGGAAGACTAACTACCCAGTGGCCCTCCTGGCTGGCCACTCCATACACTGCTATCATTTCTCATTATCTTTTTTTTTATGATTCTATATACAAATTCAACCCAGGTGATTTGGTTCTTAATGAAATGAATGTGAATTAATTCTGATCATAAATTTTAATGAGACAACACTTCAGAGGCTCTAGGACATTCCAAATGCAAAACTTATTTTTTTCAATGGTGAAACTGGAAATTCTTTTCTTAGGGAACCATGACTGTTTCACCACTGCTATTTTTTTATATGAAACCATTTGCACATCAGTAAGGTCAGAGGAGAAGGGACTGGAGTCTCAAGATGCTCCCACCTCTACCTTCAATGCCAACGCTATGCTACACATTTCTCATTCCCTTCTGTTCGCAAGTTTTATAATTTCACAGAATTGCAAGTCATGTAGCATGACATCAAGTTTGATCTTGCCATTATGCTTGATTGTTCAAAATTACACTCATCTCAGAATGTTGACAGAATTCCTTTCAATATTTTCTCTGCTGGTATATTAAGTAGCCGTGTCATACTTAAAGAATGATGGTTTCTAGACTTACTCATTCAATTCTTTGAAGGTTGACATCATATTAAAAATTCTTTTCTCCAATTTTTTCCTATCCTCTCTATTCTCACAATACTCGACATGTCAAGAATAATTATCAGTGGCTTAATAAATACAAGAGACATTTCTCTTTAATATTCCAGAATGGAGGAGCACAGGATTGCTTTGTTAGCAGCCTTATTCTACTTGGAAATTTGCATTTGGCATCGGCAATATCTCATGAAAAAGTAAAGGCCTGCCCCAGTGTTTTAGATTTCTTTGGCTGAGCATGGCCTCGCTGGGACTGTTTGTTCCTTACAGATAATTATTAATAGCACAGGTCCATCTTCTTCAGAGATGTCCCTCACCTTCTCGTGCCATTTTTCCTATGAGCATGTTCAAGGCAGTGACTTTACTATGTCACGTGTTATTATCAGGATGGATTGTTTTTAAAAAAACAGGTTTCTGATTAGAATTTTTAAGAAAAAGCAGGAGTGGATTATAAGGCTGCATGTTCAGAGTTAGCTCTTATTTCACACTCTCAGAAAAATGGGCACTGCCTGTTCTTTTCATCAGACAAAAGCAGAAAATCTATTTTGTATCCAAGGTAAATAGAGAACGCCTGTCCCTATATTTCCTTTCAAAGGTTACTATTCTCACATATGGTAAAAAAGCTAGTACAAACGGTCCTACTCTGTAATGGTCTTGATTATATGGTAGGATAAATAAAGCCGTCTCTCTACAAAATGATGCATCCTACGGGCCTCTCTCCAGGTGGACAGGATACAAGATAACATGGGTGACATCCCTTTTCACTGATGATCAGGATTACAAGGTTTCTGAATCTCTTGATTTGTCGGTTGATGTTACCTTCTCTGACAAGCTTTATAGAAAAAACCCGGCTAGATGAACACACAAGTGAAGAGGCCCAGGGCTGGCTGAAACCCCCTGATACAAATTCTGAGAGACTAGTTTCCGAGATGGCTGTGGCTTGATGGAAAAAGTTCTTGACTTGAGCAGATGGAATTGTGTTTCCTCTCTGCCACTTATTAGCTATGTGGCTTTGAGCAAGCCACTTATGTTCCCTGAGGCTTACTTTATAAAATGCTGATAATAATACCTTGTAGGATTTATATAATGAATCAGATAATGTATATGATGCTGTATGCATTAGTTCATAATAAAGCAGCATACAGATGCTGAACTTTGTTTTTCTCAAGTGAACACCTGTGGTTAATGAGCCAGTAACTCAAGATGATAAATACCAAATGGAAATTGAGGGGGAAATTTCACATATAATATGACCATATTATTCAACACTATAAATAAAACTTCCTTCGAAAGAAATATCACTGAGTAAAATTTAGTCATATACATGTAACCAATCTTCAAGAAACAGCAATACAGTAAAATAGTAAAAACTATATAACAAATAGATATAAATTAACACCTCTTAATAATTAAGAGGTATCTCATTTTCTTGTGGTACCTAAGAGTCATAATTATACTTATCAGAGGCTAGTTTACAAGAGACATGGATGGAATCCAAATGACCCTATGATATAACTGAGAATAAATTTTTGAAATTCACTAATGCTATCCATTTTAAATACTAGCATGTGTCTCTATTAAAAAAAATACCATGACCTCAATAATTTTAAGTTATCTGACCTGAGTTTTTTAGCAATTTATATTCTCTCTAAATGGATGTTAACCACAGCACGAATGTGCACATTGTAACATATCACCAAGCACGATGCCCAAATATAATGCCTTTTGGGAGGCATTCAAGCCTGGAGTTCTTCTATGTCTCTGACCTCATGTACCAGGTTCAGAAAGAGCAGCAGGAAGTAACTGCAGGGGTGAGACTTAGAGAGGAAATAATAACCTCTGTGCTGACTAATTGATGGACTGTCAAAAGATGAACTGAATTAGTAGCTGAGGAGGGCTTTAAAAGTTATGTGGCACTTAGACATGTATGAGGTGTTATGATTATTATTAATATTCTTAGTTTACAATGGATAAGTTATATATAGCTAGAGAGAGAAGAGCCCCTTTTCAAATGATACATTTACTTCTCTGTCACCCAATTCTTGCTCTCTCAGCTTAACTCTCAGCCAGTATGAGTGACATGCATAGTCTATCCTTGTTTGCGTCTGTTTTTGTCATAGTTTGACATGGTTGAAATAGATGGGAAGATCTTGCAGAGAATAAAGCTGCAAGCAAATTTTGAAATTTTAAAAATAGCTGGCTCTGAATAGGAAGGTGTAAAGGTGTCTGCACACAGGAAGATAAAGACACTTTTTGTTAATATGACTGAAAGCATGTAGCAATTATTGTAAGGATGGGAGAATATTCTGGAAGCTCAATATCTGCATACTATCTCTGGTAGGGTGCTACTGTCACAAAAGACAGATGCACAGCAGAATGATTTCCACTTCGAGCTTGACCATCTGAGTTGTCTCGTTAAAATCTGTATGCTTGAGTGTGTGCGTGCATTTGCAGGCGTGCGCCCTTATGGTGGTATAATTATGAACACACAGAGTTATACAAAATACATCACCATAAGAAGAGAGAGTACATTTAGTAAAGTGCTATAAAGTTCTACAATGCCATTAACAATCCTTTGAAAAACACTTAAAAATAAAACTAGATATTCACTTCCCCACCATGGAAGGGAAGACTGTTTTTATCTGCTTAACTAACTAATACAAATATATTTAGAATACTGTTATAAGCACAGCATAATCCATAGTGTTCAAGGGAAGGGAAAGGCTATAAAATGGTTATATAATGGACAGTGCATTCATAAATAGGATGGGAGAGATTTATATCTGCTAGCATGGATTAATTGTTGTTAGATGCTTACAGTGGGTCTGACTTATAGTGACTCAATATACTTATTCATAGGTTTTTCCATGGCTGATATTTTGGGATTGCTTCAAGAGTGGGTTGCCACATCCTTCCCCTATTTTTGCAGTGCTGGAGATTGAACCCAGGGCCTCAGAGAGTGCAGAGAAGCACTTTACTAACTGATCTAACCCCCAGCCCATAGAATAATTACATTGTATATATTGAGTGAGAAAGCAACTTGTAGCATATTAAGTATAATATGGTCCCACTTAACATTTTACACATGTACACACCTGTACTCAGGAAACCCTGAATATAATACCAGTCTTCTATAATTAAATTTACTACTATCTACGTTAGTCACATAGCTCTGTGAAGTAAATATTTTCTAACCAATGGAAATAACACCTTTTTTGGCATATGACCAGTTACCCTTCACAAATGGTTCCAAAGCTTCATCTAGGACACTATGTCCACGTAAACCTCAAATCTAAGGAAGAGAAAACACTAGTAAATCCATTATGCTCTGAGTCCACATTCAAAGCAAGCAGGATTTTCCTTCTTATTTTTAACTGGACAGATTAAAGCATTAGAAATAAAAATCATACCTTACTTTTTAAAAACTTATCCATACAAACTTCAACTATGGAAAAAAAAATCTTAAAATTTATGATTCTTTTCTAATCCTTAAATAATTATAGCATTTGCCTTTGATATTACCTAAAGTTTACTCAGAATGGAATAAACATTTGTCTTTATTTCCATGACTATAAAATAAAAATCAAAACAAAAGAATTATTAATGGAAATAATGAGCTAAATGGGAAGTGGGCAAATTTCAACCAGGAAGCCAGATTGCTTGTTGGCTGTGTAAATAAAGTTTTATTGCTACACAGTCACACACATTTGTTTATGTATTGTCTCTGGTTGCTTTGGAGCTACAACAGAAGAGGTGAGTATTCACAACAGAGACCATATTCTCCATGAAAACTAAAATATTCACCAGTTGGCTTAGTACAGAAAAAGTTTGCCAAACTCCAATATGTTAATACAAATTAGACAGTGCATTGCAAAATAGAATGTATCTATTTTCCATTTCCAAATGTGTCTATTTTCTATTTTGGTATATTCTTTAGGGACTCTTGTTTCAAGAGATAATTTTAAGAGTGATTTCTTAAGGCATGTGTGTGTCTTCCCTCTCTGATACTTGTTTGTTGTTGTTAGGTGCCATCAAGTTGGGTCCAACTCATAGTGATCCTCATAGGGTTTTCAATTGCTGATTGCTTTGGGGTTGTTTTGGGAGTGGATTGTCATGTCCTTCTCCCATTTTTGTGGTCCTGGGGATCAAACCTGGATCCTCAGGAAGTGGAGAGCAGCACTCTACCAACTGAGCTAACAAAATTAGAGGCAATGAATAAATAGTATTGTAAAACATGAGTAGAAAGAATATAAATTAGAAAGGCTTTATAAGCAGTGTTTTAAAATATGAACTCTACCAATTCATTTATACCCACATCAGTCAAAGACTGAAGTGTGGATTAGGGTGCAAAGACAGGCCTGAGTTGAACGATCAGGATCATAATGGGTCTCATTTAAAGTTACACTTCAGCAATTCCTGAATGTCCCAAGTTTATTCCAAAAAGAACCTGGCCAAAAATTTAAAATTACTTAAGCTAAATTTTTGCAAAACATGGATGGAGAATTGTAGCCTCATGCCAAAGATGTTGCAATTTAATTCTGCCTGGCAAGTTGTCTGGGCTTGTTTGGCATTTCATTAACAAAAAATAAACCTTACTTTTTTTCCTGGGAAAATATCATGTGTAATATTTTGGGGATAGCAACACTCAGTGTGCTACTTCTTGGTATGAAAAAAATGTAGATAAAAAAGCTTTTTAAAAAGACTTTCTCTGGCATGGTACCTGGCCACCCTGGGAAAACCATGCCTTAGGTATGTGGCTGAATAAAATGATATAAAATATATCTTTAGATGTTTAAAAGTCAGGCAGAAATAATGTCATAAAATAGTAAGATGATTGACTGGGAAATTGAGAAAATAGATTCTTATTATACATTTACCCTATCACATTACATGCGAGCCAATAACTTAGTCTTTTTTAATTTTGGCATCTTTTTGGAGTAAGATATAGATAAATTCTGGTGGGAAAGAAGGTAAAATAAAGGTACTGGAAACCTATGACTCAGCTATGATTTTTTAGAAGAAATGAGAGGAAAGTTAATTATATATATATATATATATATATATATATGTCACAACTGCATGACTCAATTATCAGCAGCAGTGGAACAGGCAAAGATTTTTTTCAGTTCTGTGCCAAATTCTTACTCAAAGCATTCTGAATTTAGTGACAGAAAAGTTTCTCATAGGTATCAATAGGCTGCATAAATCACATGAACACAAATTGGAAAATCATAAAGCTAATGCAATAACTGGATTATGCACAGAATATTGATGAGGCTAGGCCTAGTTGGGATGAGGGTGAAGACAAGACACATAAAGGAAAGCTCCTTGGAGAAGGACTAAAGAAGAACTAGGAGTAAGTCAGGAAAGAAAAGTGAGAAGTGATTTGCAGGCAAAGTAGACAGTAAACACAAAGAAAGCTGGGTGTGGTGGTGCATGCCTGTAATTCCAGCACTCAAGGCTGAGGTAGGAAGAGCAACTGGAGTTTGAGGCTACCCTGGACTATCCCACAAAAGCTCAAGCCTGTAATCCTGGCAATTTGGGGGGTAGAGGCAAGAGAATCATAAGTTCGAGGCTGGAAGCAGCCTATGTCATTTAGCAAAACTCTGTCCCAAAATAAAAAGTAAAAACTGAACTGCAAGTGTAGCTCAGTGGTACAGTGCTTGCAAAACAGGCATCAGGCTCTAGATTCAACTCCCCAGTTCGGAAGAATAAAAAAATTAATAATAATAATAATAATAATAATAATAATAATAATAATGAAATACAAATGGTATGGCAGAAAGTGAGTGGTTAGAGACAAAACCAGAGAGAGGCAGAAGTAGTAGATTTAAGGTAGAATATAGGTTGGAATTATCTTGAACTTCATCTGTCCGGGAGGGAAAACTAGAGGATTTGAATTTTGCAAGCAGCAGGTCTACTTTGGGTTGTGTATGGGGTGGATTTGATACTGACAGGGCTTATGGAAGTCAGGAAACTTATATGGTCCTGATGGCCATGCAGGAGATAAACTGCAAGTGGAAGTAGTTCTGAACTGCAGCAGTAATAGTGATGATGAGCATTACAGATGGAGTCAAGAAACACTTAGGATGGAAAATTAGCAGGTCCTGCTGGTGTGGAAAACAAACAAACAAACAAAAAGTGGGAAAAGAGGAGCCACAATGACTCTTAGTTTTCTAGTTTTGATGAATGTGTAGACATAGTGTCATAAAAGAAAATAGCAGAGAGTTCAGAATGAGAAGCCAGAGGATTGATGAAGAGGTTAGTTTGCACAGGTTGGGGAGTTGGGTGGGGGTGTCTGCTAGACTGGGCAAACAGCTGAATTTTTGAGTCTGAATTGCAGGAAAGGGACTTGAGCTATATGTACAATATATGAGTATCTGCAAATCATGACGGTGGATGAGGGCACCGAGTGAGAGGAAGCAGAGCAGTAAGCTGGGAATAAACTCAGGTAAAGAAGAGGAACAGAAGTTCATAGTAGAAACAGAGAAGGAAGACTTAGAGTCCTTTGGAGGATATGGTGCCATGGAAGCCAGAGGAACAGGGAGGAAACTTTCAGTGGGGTCAAACACATAAGGAGATCCAGGAAGAAGTCAAAGAACCCATTCAGATTTTGTAATTCAGAAACTATGAGTTGAATGGTAAAGTAAGAGCATGCACGAGATGCTGGGAATTACAAACAGAGACAAAGAAATATCCAAAGTGCATGTGCACTAAGTTTTCAAGAAGTTTAAATGAGATGCAAAGAGAGATCAGAGTGAAGATGGAAAGGGACCAGGACAAGAGAGAGAACGTACAGGACAGGAAAAATGTGGGCATGCACTTGAACCCCTGGCCATCTGTGCCAGATCCCAGGCTAGACCCCAGCTCCATGGGTGGCTGCTTTTCTCTCCTCTCCTCTTCCCTTAGTTCTTTCCTCTCCCTCTCACATGCACATCTGAAAAACTTTCCAGGTTATTAGTTCTGGTCCTGTGATGGGCAGCCTCTTACAAGCAAAACATGAAATTACATGGAATCAGATTCATTATTTTCTTATTAAGTCTTCTAAGAAGTTAGAGGAAAAAGTGATTTGTTTCTTAAATAATTACTACCTTTTTTATTAAAAACTCTTCTTGTGTTCCTATTTAAGCCCTGTCCACAATTATCAGAGAATTTATACATTATTTTATAATAATATGTTTGCAAAAGATGTGCAAGCACATTATGAGACTCCCAACATGAGAACTAATTTATTGGTGAATGGCAGTTATAATCACTGGTATTTTTCTACAAGTGAGAGTCTTCTACAGCTGGGCATGGTGGCACATGCCTGTAATCCCAGGGGCTCAGGAGGCAGAGGCAAGAGGATAACAAGTTTGAGGCCAGAGGCAGCCTGCATAATGTAGCCAGATCCTGTCTCAAGATAAAAAATAAAAAAGAGTCTGGGAGTGTAGCCCAGTGGTAAAGCAATTGCAAAGTATGCATGAGGTCCTGGATTCTACCCCCAAATAGCACAAAAAAAAAAAAAAAAGAAAGAAAGAAAGAAAGAAAGAAAGAAAGAAAGAAAGAAAGAAAGACAGTCTACTATACTGAGAAGAGATGGTGCTACATATTTAAAAGATGTTCATTTGAGTATGAATAGATTTTTGAATTTTTCCTGACTTTGTCACTACCTAGCTTTGTGACCTAAAACAAGCCCCTTCTCTAAGCTCAGTCTTCATTATAACAATGAAAATAGGTGCATCCTCATTTCATCTGATGCTTTCCTCTTCCAGAATTTCCAGGTAACAGAAAACTAGGATAAATAACCCAGTTATACATCCTAAGATTTAGAAAATTAAATCAAAATATGTTTTGCAGATAAGCAAATATTGAATAATACTTGGATCATAAAATTATGGCATTCATCTCAAGAGAGAAATACCTACTGATAATAGTTGGGAAAGATAGTTCTACATATAGCCTTTTCTTTTCCAAATGAAAAGCTCATTTGAATCACACAATATTTTTCTTTCCTTTCAAAGTCCAATACCAAGGGTTTGATGACAAATCAAAGCAGGATTGTTCTAGTCTCAGTACACATGCCAGCATTTCCAAAAGCAACGTCAGAATGACAATTTCTGGAGACAAATGATTCATTTCTGTTTCTGTTCTATTCACTAGAAGAACATAACCACAGTCGAGATTCAATCTGAGGTTCAGTAATACAAAATCTATGTACTTGGTTGCCACACAGACAGCAGTTTCTCTCTGTAGTGTCTCCCTAGACAAGGCTGAATAAAATCACCTCAAAGAACTCCACAGTGTGGGGGCTAGAAAATTTAAAAAGTGCTTTTAGCTTTATGTAAATTTAAATAACACACTTGTGATCCTGGAGACAAAATGGAATAAATTAAACTGCAAAGAAATAGCCTCCTCTTTTCTTCTTAATTTCAGAGACAGAAGAAAAACATGCCAATAAATATGCTTGGTCCCCTTTCTAGGAATTGCTGGGATCCTGATAGCTTTGCTTAGCCTTACTTTATGTGTAACATTTTCATGTGAGAAGCAAAATGTTCAAACAAATTTTAATTCTTTTCTATCTTTTATGTTTCTGAACCCTCCTTCTATGGTGTTGGATTTTGTTGTTGGATTTTGTTTTGTATGATTATTTCCTCCACAACTACTAAATTCATCCCATTTTACATTGTACAGATAGTCTCAATACAGGACCTGTGGATCTTCCACCTGCATCCTTATGGTTCTTTTATCTAAAAATTAAAACTCTTCTTTGCCTTTCTAAGGCTCCTAGTTCATAAATAACCCTCTTATCAACATTCAGCAGAATTGCTAAAGCTGTTTCCAAGGACCTCATCCCTTCTACTTTATCCTTCTGTTTCTACATTAATATTTCATGTCATTAGCTTTCCTAATTTCACAGTGCACATCAATACCTCTTTCCAACATACCTGTGATGTCTCTTACCCTTGTCCAACCTGCCATATTCTTCTTGGGCAAGTTATCTCAATGCTCACATCAGCCAACCATTCCCCTTTCATTTCCAAACCTTTTCCCAAGGTGTCCCTTCAGCTTATAATAATGTCTCCTACTCAACCTCCTCCCTACTCTCCATAAGCCACATTCATCTTTGGCCTTCTGTAAGTAGTCTACACTTGCTGGAAATATCTGCAAAGCAAACACCTCTTAGTTGCAATTTCTCAAGCAGACATCACTCTGTACTCCATCTCTTTTTTTTAATATTTCATGCCTTCCTGACTTTAGTAGTATTTTCCCACTCCAAATTGATTATTCCTATGCTTCCTTTATTAGATTTATTAGATTTTAAACCCCTCAACTGCAGGAATTATAGCTATAAATAAACTGTTTTTGATAGTGTCCAGTCATAACTTTTTAAAGTGTAGAAAATCTAGTGGTAACAATAGAACGGAAAGTACCATGCAAATTTACTTGCTCTTCCATGAAGATATAAATGAACAAATCATCTTGGTAGCTACATAACTTGGCTCTGTGGGCTCCCCAGTGGGCCTTGAAAGCACTAAGCCTGTTTCTTACCTTGCTTTCTTTCCTGGAGTGCTAATCCAACCACAGACTTGCCTTTGAAGTCAACTGGAACATCATGCATGGATGAGCTCCAGAGAGCACACAAAAGCAAGAAAAGAAAACTGACATGTTATTCTTAACTAAAGAGACTGTGCTATTTCCGAGTTTCTATACCCACTTGGGCATCCCACAGACTTCAAGAGCCTGTAGATGAAGTAGGAGAAGAAGGTAAAGTTAGCAAAGTCCTGGGAATGGGTGGGAGATAAAACTACAATAGAATGAAGGTTTTAAATTCTGAATAAATCATTCTCATGCTTTTTTCCTTATCAAGTCATAGAAATCACAAATAGAAATTTCATTATGGGTACAAAACCACTTACTGAGAATGTCAAGCCTTTCTATAAATGGCATCTACCCCTCATCTAAGGCATAAAAATTGCCTTGTAGACTAGCATTCAGTTCCATGCAACAGACATTTATCCAGAATCTTTACTGAAAAAGGAGTTATGTCTATCAAGTTGAGAGCACCATCAACAACTTCATAAAGAAAAGCATACAGCAGCTCTCACAGCATATAGCCCTCCACTGCCATTTATAAAATGTACTCTCAAATAGCTTCACTCTGTAATACAGCAACATGGGTGAAGCACAAATTACAGTTTTGTAATATAGTATTAACACTGCAGCATTTCTCTAATCCTATACTTGAAGGCTTAAACTCAATAGCATTTTGGAAACTAAGTTTATGCTCATATCTTTTGAACCCATAAATCCTTTTCTCTAAGCAAATTCTGAAAGAACCAACAAACAACAGGATCCAATTTTAAACAAGTGCTTAACCAATATTTGGGGTAATTACATTGCCTTGGGAGGCAGAGGTAGAATTGTGAGTTTGAGGCCAGACACAGCTCATGTAACTTAGTGAGACCCTGACTCAAAAATGAAAAATAAAAAATGAGTTGGGGGTGTAGCCCTGTGGTATAGTACTTGCAAAGTATGTGTGAAGCACTGGGTTCAATCTACAAGTGTAAAAAAAAAAGTATTTTGGGGTGTTTACTTCACTGCTCCAAACCTCTAGGTAGTAAATTTTAAATAGAGGACAATGATAATAATTGTCCTATAGCCCCTTTGGGTATGATGTCTGACATGTGGGAAATGATCAAGAAATGTGGGTAAAGGGGGTGGTACAATTCTTATTTTACTGAAGAAACTTTGAAAGATGCTAAGCAATGGTCCAAGGTAATAGTAGGTCTGAGATTTCGATCTAATTTGGTTTGATTGCTGCCACAAAGGTTGCTGCTTCTCTCTGAGCCCAAAGTGAACAGGAAAAGGATACATAAGGTGAAAAAGTACGCAAACATCACCACACAAAGATGTCTGCATTCTAATAACCCTCTCTTCAAAGTGTGGGCTCAGATATTGGAATATTAGACTTTCAGAAAACATTGAACACCCTCAAATCACAGGGTACTAAACTCCAGCATAGGCTGAAATCATGAGCAGTTAATGCAGCCTAGAAAAATGAACATGCATCTGAGAATCAGGAACTGCTTTATTATTGACAAGAAATGAATTCACTAGAGATGCAAGAAAATTGCTCTGTGCAGTGTTGTAGTGCTAGAACTTGGATTTCATATTTAAATATTTCAAGATGAAGCCTAGCAGGTTGTATTTGCCATTAAAAGCACCACTATTCAAAATATATTGGCTACATTGTGGGGGCAAAGACCTTGCTGGTAATGAACAACTTGTGTCAAAGTTAAATTGGTCTGAATAAGCACCTTGGAGATGCACCAAAGAGCTGTACCATCTCCTGAGAGAGAACAATGTGAAGATGTCTGCTCTAAAAGTTATTTACTTCAGAGGTATGGCACTAAAATTAAATATGAAGGTTTAGACATCATGATCTAGCAAGTCAAAGAAAACTGAGAATAGATGAATCTGTAATTCAACAAAACCTTGATTTTTCTTCCCCAATTATTTTTTTATCTCTTCTGATTCACAAATTTAACCACATATCATATGCCCCAATGTATAATGCTTTGGCTTTCTCAAGTTTTCCCTGCTGTTGTTGTTTTTATTTGTTTCTCTTTCTTCAAACAGTGTGAGTCTAAATGTGAATTTTTTGCAGTAGGTCAGAAATAATGTCTCTTATTTGTCAATCTTCATATTCCATATCACCCATTGGGGTATAGGGAAGTAGAGCAAAGACACTACATGGAAGAAGTTCTCAGCTATACCTTTTACATCATATGAAGTTGAAATATATCTTCTATAAATGGCTATCAAAGTGAAATACAACTCAGAGCAGACAGTTATGGGAGGGGTTTCTCACTGGGGAGCACCAAATGCATTCAGTCACAGGGAGATGCGTTATTTCTGCTGTTATTTTTTGTTTAGACAGGTGGATGGTGAACCTTGCCTCTCAAAGATTGAGAATGGAGACCTGACCCTTCCTACAGGATGTTGCTACCTGCCATCCAAGTGGGTCTCATTAAGCCTCCTGCCTACTCATTCTTCCCATGATGTGTCTAGTATCAGTCCCTTCGTGCAATACGATATGCAGGAGAATTAGTCCTTTGCCTCACCCTCTCCCTGCCCCTAACCAAAGAACATCTGTCTTCCCCTACTTAGAGTAGGTCATACCCTACTCATAGGAGATGTCTGGTAGGAATGGGTGTGTACTTTTCTATCCAATTCTTCCTTTCCCTGAGGAGAGAAGGCAAAAATAGCCAAACTTCTCTCTACACCCATATAACACAAATTCTACAAGATAAAAGAAGAGAGTAAGTCATTACTCAACTTTTGCTTTCCAATACACAGATAAGCAAGGGCAAAACTTGAAGGCTTTATAAACAAACATTTTTAAACTTTCCTGGTTAAGCTTTGGCTTTTCTGGAAAATGGTGACTGACAAGCATACAAAATTATTGTTGGTCTTTAAAACCCTAAAATTTTATATTCAAGACAGAAAATGAGAATTGAACTAATCTCAAAGCTCTTTGCTTAAGGTTTTATTTGAAACAGTGTTTTTGTCTAAGTGGGTACACAGTGTAATATTTCTTCCAGGGAAGAAAGCTATGGGCAAGGGTCTATGCATCTATGGATATTAAAGACAGCTTTGAAACTTTTCCATCACATAGAATGTATTAGCCTAGCTTCTCAAAATAGCAAGGAAGTTGGACTATTTCAAAAGACAGACACATAAGGAATGGTCTAAACTATTTTTAAGGCATTTAAATTTACATTTATGTCCAAATCCTGGGAGAGTATCATGAAGTGTAATTGGGTAAACAGTAAGCTCCCCTAACTCCTCAATCCCTAACTCACTCTCCCCCCCACACACACTCCCTCATACACACTTCTATTATAAACCTCTAATAAATTAAGGCATTTATAAGTTTTGGTGGTTTTATTAACTATTAACAGCATCACCAGTTCACATAGTTAATTTTTAAAAGAAGTTCTCATGAAATGAAACCTATGTTTTTGCTGATAAAATCACCTGAAAATTCTAAAGTCCATTTCTGAGAGCTGGCCTTTTTTCTAAATATTCTTATTATTGTTCTCATAACAGATAACCTGAATTATTATTCAGAGCCTAAGAGCTATATTTGATTGTTAACATTCTTCTCTACCTGTAAGGAATAGCTTTTCCCTTCACAGTACTGAACTATGATTGTAAGAGAAATTTTATTATATTATCCAATTAGTTCTTTGAGGTTCTTTTTCTCTCAACAATTTTATTGTCATTAATGAGGGAAAAGTAACATTTTCTCCTTTTACAAAATCCTTCACAAGACCTTAGCAACACTGGTCAGATGAGATAACTAAGGGGGAAAAAGCCAAAAGAATAATTGAGTGAAGGAATGACAATAAGTCTTCCCAAATTTGTGACAATAATTATATTTATTGGGTCAAAGAGATATACTACACCAACTCTTACTCAACTTGGAATGGAAAAAATAAGATCCCCCCAATCATAGAGAAATTTTGAATTCTTTAAAATGTTTTGTTTTTTTTGGGGGGGGGGCAGAAAGCCCTGAAATTCTTTGCCACATATACTCATGTATTTTATTGTATTTAGCCAAATAAAAAGTAAAATAAAACCATCAAAGAGATAGTTAATTAGAAGAGTTTAAGATGTTCATAAATATTATACATCTAATGAGTAGCTGGGTGAACTGAAGTGGGTTGGGCATCATTGCTTTGAGACAGCAAGACTTAGGTGAGGATTTATTAAGCTCTGGATTCAAATCTTTCTAGCACTTTGAAAAGAAAGCACCACACTTTTAAAAACTCCTCAATCTGTAAGACAAAATGTGTATTCTTACAGATAATACGATTCTACTCTCTTTCCCTACTTGTCAACACTACTTCACTGGACTGAATAGTAGCATAACATCTGATGAGAGTCAACATCTGTCTCACGTTTCCATGATGTAAGTGTATACCTTTTGGTTGAAATCCTTGCCACTTGCAAGTTACACCATTCTCCATATTTTTTTAATTAAAATTAAAAGCTGCTAACATGAAACTATTTTTGTAAATGTCACCAAATGGAATTTCTTTTAAAGATCAACAGCATCAGCACACAACATGCCTAAAAATGGAGTAGTATTATTCATGCATCACATACAGCTTTTTATTTTTTATATTAAGTCCACAGCCAATGAACAAAACAGAAGACCCCGGAAGGTTTATTCCTTGTAATCTTTTGAACAAAACTGAGTTATTAACATAGCATATTCATAAGTATCTTCCTTCTGTGTATACAGTCACATTAATATGCAATGTCCCCAAATCTTTATAATATGAATTAAAGAAGGGGGCAATGATTTTATCTTCACAAAGAGAAAATGACCAGTTAATTCAAAGGGGAAAAAAAAATCTCAACCAACTTAACTGATGGAGACTGCATTGAAAAAACTGGCTGATTAAATATTTCCTTTTCCAACTGCATGTGGTGTGTTCTTATGGCAAATCATGGGGGCTAAATATTGTTCTCCATTTGCTACTTCGATTATGCACCCAGGTGGCAACAAGATACCAACAATTATACACTGTAGCTGAGTGCCAAGGTTCATGCCTGAAATTAGTGTCAGAATGAAAGGGCCATAGAAAGTTAGGGTTAAAGGGGAGGCACGCTCACTCTGCATTTTACCAACATCAGCACAGCATGTGATAAGCATTCGGAGCACAGTTCATTTCTGGAACACTCACAGACTATTCAGCTGCTGCTATTACAATACAGACTGTAGAAATATTCCTTGTTTCTTAAAAGCCTGACAGCTCAAAGCCTCATGCCCAAAGCTTTACCCTCACTCACTTCAAATAGCGAGTAGAAATTCCCAAAGAATGGGAGAGCTCCAGAAGTGTATAGCCCTATAAGTTACAGGGTACACACAATCTATTACATTCACTGTTTTAAGAAGTAACTTTTCTAGCTTGCCTTACCCAGAAAAGTGAATATATGCTACAAATATATAAAGTAATAATTGCAATTCCTTGAAATAAACCCCATATTCCTATCTATATACACAAGGCTGGCTCTTACAGGCAGTAAAATAACTAGCTACACAGCAGAAATCAGATGCAGTTGTTGCTGTGAGAAATACCCACTTAAATTTCCATAAGAAGTAAAATTTCTACCTTTATAACTTGGTTTTAAAGCCATAAAAATATAGACGTGTTTCTCTTGAGAATTCAAAGCTACACTTTTAAATACAACTGAGCAAAAACATAAATAAAACTAAGAGAACTGTCTTTTTAATTGGAAAGATTTGCACTAGGACCTGAATTTGACTTTTACTGAAGGTAAAACTCCAACATGAACTATCAAGTAGTAAAACTTTGTAATATTTAAGCAAATGACTCCTTTTGGAGGAAGGAGGTAGCCAGCAACTTTTGTGATATGGAAATATTCCCTAGACAATAAAAAAAATCATATACATAGTAAAACAATGAAACCAACTTAAAGACAACCACATTGGGCTTGAATGATGGAGACTATGTAAATATTACATGATCACATTTTCTCTTATAACAACAAAAGTTCATTCTGTATCAAATTTCTGTATCAAATGTATAAATGTTCATAAGAGTGACAACTTAGGAAGAAGAAAAACCATTTGAAAATAAAGATTATCACACATATCTACATGCTCCCTAATGGGGTCTCTAACCATAATATAAATATTTAAAGGCTTTAGAGGTCTTGGGTTTTGAATTTAGTATTATTTTCTCTTTCTCCACTAGCTTTACAGCTGTCAGTCTTTCTTTCTTCTCTTCCATCCTCTCCTCTTCCCTGACTCAAGTACCTATTAACAGCAGGCTCTATGCCAGGCACTGTGCCAGGCAGAGGGGATCTATCTTCTAGGTCAGCCAGTACTTCTCTTCATACCTTCTTCCCTCATTTTTGCAGTTGACTCCCTGAACTCTTTGCCAACCTTTCAGTTAATTGGTCACATCCACAAACACAGATACCAGAAATGTGTGAAGCCTTATCTAGGCTTGAATCTCCTTAGTTGCTACAAATGTCATGAGTCAAATGATGGATGCATATAAAAGAATTTTCAGATTTCACTTCTCAGAAAGGCTTCTTGGGAGCCATGGGCTTTCACCCATACATTGGAGACAGAAAGATTTGAAAAAGGAGTGGCAAAATTGTGTCAGGTGCAGGAATAATCAGAAAACATAGAAGACAAACTTCATAGGGGCAATGAGATCGGGCTTATGGCCTGGAATTTCTGTTTAGAAATAGGCAATGATGTGTTTGGAAAGAAAGGCTAAAGACAAGTGGTAAGAGGTCTACAGAGGTTTGACATTTTATAATTGTATCTTAGGGAATCCCTGGGTGCACAGTAATAAAAGTATAAAGGTAGTTATAAGGCACTTTATTCTAACATCAGAGATCTGGGCAGCAAGGTCTAAGAGGTTTAAAACCCACTCTATCCACTACTTTATACTGAGCCTCTTGAACAAGCCTAGAACATGATAGAGCTGCAATAACATTTGTTGAATGACTAGAAAATTGCATCGACTCTGAAGGACCTAGGCATTAAGTCATCACAGCTATGTACTAGCTTTGTGACCTTGAAGAAGTTATTTAAGCCTCAGTTTCCTCATCTATAAACAGGGACAGTGATCTCTTTCTTATAAGGTGACTGAGAATTAAATTAGAAAATGAAGGTAAAGGCTTAGCACATCATCTAGTATACAGTAAATAAGTGTTAGCCATTAATAATTAGAATGTAAACTTTCTTAAAATAGTAAATTAGAATAAGAAATTCCTTAAAATAATACAAGACACATTGAGAAGAAGTGGAAAAACAATAAAAGCTATTTAGTGTCTGTTGCATTGTGAACTTGACCTGTGGGAGGAAAAAGATGCATTGAGACAACATGTTTAAATGCATATCAATAAGAGAACTTCTTAAAGCACATTCTGGCTGTCTTATCGATATGTTCTTCTAAATTGGTATATATAATATGTATGTATGTATGTATATATATACATACATACACACATATATATTATTTTTTAAAGAATAAATGAGAGAAATACAAGTTCCAAAGTGATAAGGATATGATGTGGTTAGCTGATGATATATTTACAGCTAGTGAGTTTCCTCTAACCTACATAATCAAATGAATAATTTTGAATATTGAATTAATGGTGATTATTAAATAAAAAGTTACAAGAATACTGCTGGCACATAGTAGATACTGACTATATATAAATTTAATGAACATTTTCTAAACCTATAATGGGAAGATATTTTTAAAATAATTTTCTCAATTTCCATGTATCCAATTTCTAACAAATTGAATCCTTCAAATACTTCCTGGAAATTCAATATTTTAAAAAAATGCCTGCACTAAACTGTGTGACAACCCTTAAGACTATGATAATTATCTATACGTCTTATGTTCCTGATCACTGTGTAGGAACTTATCTTTCTGTCTCAAGGAAACTCCTAGCCTAATAGTATACTTCAGTATTCTCATTTGAACTGTGAACTCAATTGTCAAAAAAAATATGGGAAATTAAAGGATTTATATATCACAAATACACTGTGGCTAAATAATGTCAGGAATCATTAAGGACATAAATGTATGGCTTAGAGATATTATTAAGGATGCAAAAAGTTCTGTGAACTACGTGGTATAGTATTAGAGAATCATACACTCTAGCAACTTCAAAAGGAATCAAAGTCATTACCAGTATATATAGGCTATCTCTTGAAAAACAGATTACTACCAATACCATTAATATATTTTTTTGCATTTGAAAATCAGAATAAATTATTATGAGTGATTATGTGTAACTAATAATATTTATTTTCTTAAATCATTTTAATATCATTTAAACAAATGCTACCCAACTGATATCAATGCAAACTAAAATCTGTTCTTGGATCACAAAGATGATTAAATACAAAATGCATAGCTAAAACTTTATCATGCATTCATGTCAACCTGCTGGAACAGTTACTTGCGTGATATCTTCACTAGCTAGCTAAGGAGGCCCCTCCCCTGTCTGCTAATTCTGCAATAAATTTCCTATATGATGCTGTTTTTTAGAAAATAAACTAAGAGAGTGGAAGGAAAGATTTTATTGAACTACATAAGAAACTTGCTACTACTGGGAAAATCTACATCCTAATCACCGCTTACACTTCCCAAAACCAACTCAAATCTTTCAGCACTTCATACACAAGTTGTAATGAGACAAATTTGGAGCTATTTTCACCCCAAACTAAGACAAAAAGTTCAGGAAAATCACTTCAAAGTCAATACAATTTTTTAGGTGACAGGTAAGAATAAAGACACACCAAAAAGACGAAAGACAAAATTTTAGTAGGCAGAAAGAAACCATAAGTAACCAGTTGCTCTGTAACAATCATATCTGGAAAGGATTATTACTTAGAAAAATATAGCAAACTTCAGGATATTTGCGAATGCATCAGGAGAAGAGAATAATTTAATCAGAGAGCAGAGCTTAATTTTTCTTTTATAAAAATTATACTAATGGCATGTTAATTCAGCAATATTATATTCTGACTTTATATGTTGACTCTAATCAAATTAAATCATATAAATGTTTTCCTAATTAGCACTTAGAATGCAGTTTTGAAGCTATTGGTTTTGTGTAACTTGCATAGAAAAATTGATGAAAGGATTTCATTTTGACTTATATGAAAATTGATCTAATATCAGTTCCCAAAGGATTTTACTCTTTAAAAGCTATGTGATTAACTTCATTTGTGTGTACATCTCCCGAAAGAACTAAGGTGCAAAAATGTTCCTGGTATCATCAGCTGCAATCTTATTAAGTTTATATATCTACATGTATCTATTCAATAGAAATAGATACAACATCTGCATATTTACATCCTTATATTTTGATTTTAGTCCAATGTTAAATTAAAAAAACCACATAGCATCTGGAAAGCAAAGTAAAATCAATTTTGTGACAGCGCTTAGTATTTATTCCTTCCGATTTTTCAGCTTTCTCTGACTTGCATGCCATTTTGTTTCTGCTCTTTAAGCCACAAGCTATCATAGAAAATATTCCTTTCTTTAAGAAACAACAAATTATCCTTAGGAAATGCCCATTTAAAGTAGATGCAATCTAGAAATACTGTTTTATTTCAAGAGTTAAATGCAATTGAGCTGAGATAAATGCATTAAGACTTTTCTGAAATAACTTTTACATAAGGATAAAATGATTTCTATATAAGAAACAATTACCAGTCAACATTATTAGCACCAGAAAATTATAAGCTAGAATGAGCAATAAAAACATTGCATTTGGAATGAGATATTAGAGAGTAGCTATTAAAATATTTTACTCAATTTCTATTACACCTTAAAATGAAAGTCATCAAAATGTCATTACTGGCCTTTTTTCTAGATTCTTCAGAAAATGAATTTAATCATTTCAGGAAATTGAGCGCTATCCAACATTGACTTAAAATCCTTTGAAATAACAGCAAAGCAAAACATGATGTAAAATTTATGACATTTTCTATTAAGATATGTTCATCTACATAGATACATACCAGGGAGTATTTGTCTTCGGATACCTAGAATTAAATAGTTCTTGTGAAATTAACCTCTTATATAAAATATTACCTTCAAGAAACCCAAGGTATGAAGCCCTAGCAAAGGAGCCACAAGTTGAGTTCTGCAAAACCTGGTTAACAAAACACTAACACAGTCATTTAAAAGAAAACCTTTAAATAATCAATTATTTGGAAATTAATTCCAGCCAGAATTATTACTTGTGCAGGGAGCACAGAACTTTTGACTGCTGCTTAACAAAAGAGAGCTAAACATTAGTTGAATAAGTGCAATTATAATAATAAAGGCAGCCTTATACGTTCTTTCAGAAAACTAGTACTCTGTGAAGAATTTTCAAGCCGGAAGAGACCTTTGACATAGCCTAATCCTGGCTTGTAATTTACTGGGTCTAGGAATAAAATCTGCGTAAAATAAGGATTATTTTTATTGACCCGCCCTTATCATTTTCTCTAAAGAAATAAAAAGCTGCTTATCTCCAAGACTGAAAAGAAACATAGGAAGTAGCGGATTGTATTTTGTTAACAAAAGCTAGGCAATCTTTAGAAACTGACTAACAATAAAATTCTCTAGGTTGCTCTCTTTAAACCTTTAAAACGAAAAAAGAACTCAAACTTCAGTTGTACTTAGAAGCAGTTTTCTGGTGCTACTGGCAAGAAGTACATAAAATGGTTTGAAAATCGCACCTTAAAAAAATGTTGAATTTTTACCTTACAATTCAAGGAGAGTGTCATTTCTTATGGCTCCCATTTTCCTGAAGATATTCAGTGCTGGCTGATTCAGAATAAAAACCATTAGCATATTACTATAAAGAAACTTCCCTACAAAGCCGCAATCTCTCTCAGAAGGAAGTTGATGGTGCTTAAAGCAATAAAAGCCTTCCCTGATAACTATTTTGTCATCATGATCTTATTAGCAGAGTGTATGTTCCCTGCAGCATCCATCAATTAGCAGATTTTAAGGGAACAGGAATGTATTAGGGCTCATGTGTGACCACGCTGCGTACTCCACAGCCTCTTAATCACCGTGGCTCCTTTCTAACAAGGATCTAGAATGCAAGGAAGTCCAGAGACCATTAAGTAGCACACAAGCTGAACATTCCTGGGAGTCACCAATATTGGACATAACTTTCACTGGAAAAGCCAGCCCTGTGCCTGAAGGCATAGCACATCTGCCTGTTTGTGCCTCAGCACTTGGCGAAGCAGAGGCTGACACCATCAGAGGAAAGATTGCTGACTCCTCACTCCCTCCAGCCAAATCCAGGCACGGGGAGAGGTAGCCCCAGCTAGAAAGAAGGTAAGGAAACAAGGCTTACTCTCTCATCTTCTTCAGTCCACCTAGAGCCGCATCATCCTCTGAATCACAAATGAAATGCTAATGGCCAAGAAAATGAATGCCAATTTCCTCCACTTTGCTCCAAGTTTCAGTGGCCCCTTCACAATAAAAGATAGCTGTTTGTGGAGAATGCCTTGTTCCATACCATTAACTCAGAACAAAACATATTTTTAGTGGGACATCGGTGTTTACTTGTAAGAACTGATGAATTGTCCGGCACCATTTATCACTCACAGACAAAGACATTCAGCCACAATTTTGGACATAAATCAAGGTACAAGCTCCTCAATGAAAAAAAAAAAAAAAAAGACCCCTTAAGTCCCCAAAACCACAGAGATTGAGGTCAGACTGGCCATAGCAACCAGGAACAGAACTTGGGCCTCCAGAAGGACCTAGCAACCAATAAATGAGTTCAGATCTCTTTTCATCTCCACTGGTGTGAAAGCCAAAATTAAAAAGATTAGATCACCCTGCACCCATTACAAAAGGTGCCACAATGAAAAAGTCATTTCCAGCCTTTGAATCACATCAAATAAATAACATTCATCCTTGCCATAATGAACAACTTTCAAAGTAAATTGAATCTCCATAGTACTGCTTTCCCTGGCTGCACAGTATTTACATAACAATATATCACAGGAAGCCCCGAATGGGTCTTGTAAATGGGAGACTGGGGATAAAAAACATCTTTAGCCCAGATTACTGTATGTTCAGACTGCTTTCCAGTCCCTCTCATTTAAACAATGTGTTGTATCAGGAACATAAACAATGTTTTTAAATAGTGGGAATTGAAAGTTTTCAGCATTTTTAAATGCCTGGACTCATCCCCATACACTCCCTTTGTGGGACACTGAGAATGAATATAAAAATCACTTAACATCCTGAATCCATGCCCTGCACTCATTTTCGTGACAAAGAATTCTTATCTATGTGTACCCTTGCCTCTTTGTTCATGCCAGCAATTTTCACCCTATCTGCTTTCTTATATATTACTTAAAATGAAAATACATTTGCAGATTCTTTTAACTCATTCATTGTCATTTATTTGAAAGTATAAGACATCCTCCATTGTCATAACCATAATTTCTATGAACTTTTCGTAGTATCTCCACATATAATGTTCATCTTTGACAGCTTAATTTTGACTCAGTATCTTCTGGTCATTAAAAAATAAATTAAGGACTAATCTCCTAAACCACATTGGTTTTTATAAACTATTGTATACTTTACATATTTCACGTATTTCAAATGGAGTGTGTTCAAAGTAAGACAGCTAAATCCATGGTAAAAAAAAATATGCCAGCATAATCTTATCTTTTTCTGGCAGCTCACGTAGATATTACTATTTGAACTCCATAGGGAATCTCATTAATTTTTTAAACTCTCTGACCTCAGTACAGTTGAGTGTAAAAATAATTACAAATTAAGAATGAAAGAGCATTATTTGAATTTTGCACGGCCACATGTAATATGTGGCACAAAATGTTGGTAACTACCATCAAACAGAATTTTTTTCCAGATATAAATTTAAACAGCATGATAAATGTCACCACACAGACATAAAATCCAGCTCACCCTTCCACCAGCTCTGCTCACACCTCAACTCCGATGATTCTAGTAACACAAAGCCCTGAGAACACAGGTTCATGGGCAAGTGACAGCGCAAAGGATGTCCTCTGGAAAATATTTCCCTATTGAGACTCCCTTGATAGCACAGTGTCTGAGTCACAAGGATGCAGAAATACAAGAATCAGGGCATAAATATTTTCTTACCTAAAACTTGTCAGAAGGACGGTCTTGTCATTGTTGTTACCTCCGGTGCCCCCTCTCGCCATGGTGGCAATTGGCTCCACTATGTTTATGGCTCTGTGCCTCAGTTACAGCTGTGGCACTCATCTGCCTGCATTGAACCTATGAGGGAGAAACGAGAGAGGGAGGGAGAAAAGAATAAGACAGAAAAGGAGTGTATGTGTATGTGCACGCGCGCGCTTCTGTGCGCGAGTATATGTGTGTGTGTGTGTGTGTGTGTGTGTGTGTGTGTGTGTGTGTGTGTGTGTGTGTGTGTAAGAGAGAGCGAGAGAAAGACTAAAAGAAAGAGAAAGAGAGAGAAAGAGACTGCTGACTTGAGACTAAGAACCTAAAACCTCCAGCCAAGTCAAGCCTTAACAAAAATGATCAAAGCTCTGTCCTTCATCAAGAAAGTAGACAGCTATTTTTTTTCTCCTCCACTGAAAAGTGGGACTGTCATTGGGGATTCTCACCAGGAAAGCGCAGACAGAGGCAGACCTTCTCCAGAGTGCTAGCGCTGCCCAGCAGTCCGTGCAGAATACAGGTACCTATTGTTCCAGAGACAGATATGTAGCCAGCCAGTCAGACTCTGACAGATCTCAGCAAACCAGCGAGCCTGCCTTCATTTTAACTCTTTATTTACTAGTGCTTTTTGGTGAGATGCAAAGGTCTTCTCATCACCCATAAATGGAGATGATGCAGATGATCTCACGGCAGGAACTAAGCCTGGATCTTTTACAAAGAGGGACTTTTGCTACTATTACTGAAATGTTGAATTTGATGCAAATATTGTATTTTTCTGGGAAGAAATGAAGCATTAGATTAAATGGGGAAGACTTAGTGAGTAAAAGAAAGCCTTAACATCCAACAGGAACAGTGCAGCCAATTTAATAAAAGAGATAGCGGGCTTTAACTCCCTATGTGCAAATGTATGTACCCCAGCACAGAGGGGGCTACCTAAACCGAAGGGGTCCCAACCTTTTGCATAGGAGTGTGGTCCATTAAAAACATTCTGCATAAAAAGTCACCCTAGTAGACCTGTTTCCCTGGGGGCTGAAGTGTTTCTGGTCCTTTTTTTTTCTTGACTCCACTGCTTTCTCAAGCACCCCCAAATCATCTCCTATCTCAATACCTCATCAATACCTAAATCATAGAAAATCAAAGAAGCTCAGAGAAAAATAACTTATTCTACATTCTCTCAGATGCATCTCAGGGTCCAGAGGTACACTTGATTCTTTAAATCCTTGGGCGTTAACAGATTACACTGGTGTCTAACTTTCTTCTTTGAGTATTAATTAAATGGTTTTCTTTCGAGGAGTGAAAGGAGACAAAATGCCTTGCATTTGATTAATTATCAATAACAGAAGACAGGCAATATAATAACAAAAAAAAGTAGATTGTCACTGAGTTAAGACAAGAGGTGGACTAACTTCCCCACAAAGACTTAATATTAAGCACTTTGTATTTTTTTCTGGAATGAACACCAGTTTTCATTAATTGTTAATCTTTGCCCAAGAAACACTATGCATGTTCTAATATAGTAGGGGTTCTGCATAGTGTAGAAAATGGTTATGAAATTCCTTTGTAAAATCCACACTCAGGCATCACTTTATAAAGCCAGAGGGTAAATACTCAATGCAATAGGGGGAGGTTTAGTCATGCATAGCTGTTAGTGGTAATGAGACAAGGAGAACATATCTGTGCACTACTGAACAGCTTCTAAGTGTCTAGGGTTTGCTTTGTTTATTTTTAAAAGCAAACTAATAAGAGATTGCATCATGGTGTTTCAAAACTCCATAAAGAAAAAAATAACTAAAAATACAGGGACTTTGATTCTTACTGTCGCCTATCTTAAATCCCAACATTTTAAAATCATTTCAAGTCATGCTAATTTAATAAGCACTCTAAGCAATTAATATAGGCTTTAGAAACTCTTCAAGAAGTTAAAATTGCTTAACTGGTGACACCTGAAAAGGCTGCCTTGTAGTTTCTACTCAGAGGGAGCTTCTGTGACTCTCAGGATGTCAAATGACTTTTCCTAGACCAGGAGAGAAGTACAGGGGGTTTTTCACTAAACTCAACCTTTAAGCCAGAAATAAAACCTGAGAATCTTGTATCCTGTTTCTTCTGTGGACATAAACTGGGATTTTTCTTTTTTCTAAAGCACATTTTAAAGAGTATGCATATCTTTGTAAGTGGAAGGAACAACTTCATTTATCATGACTATCCTAATAGCAAAATAGCAAAATGAAAGAAAGCAGGACAGATTCTAGTTACACATACAGAACAAGACTGGATCAGAGCAGAGGTGACAGCTTCCATGCATGGCTCCTGTGACTGCCTGTAAGGCTGCAGTTTTAAGGGAGCACGTAAGCTCTCACTCTTGAGCATGTGATAAGACTTAGGTGTAAGAACATTTAATTAGAGCATTACCCGGGCCCCATCCAGATGTTATTACCTTTTTTTTTCTTTTGATCTTTCAGTTCCACTTCTGTTGTCTTCAGAAAGCCAAGCATCGTGTGCCAAAGAGATTTTAAATATTCAGCTCTTAACATGTTTGAATATAGACAGTTCTCACAGTTGGGGTCCATTATTTTCTGGAGGCATGTGCAGAGGGTTATCAGCATTAATGAGAGTCATGTGCACATGCAAAAGAAAAACTAGATACACCATGGCGAGTGTGTACATGTGTATCTGTTTGTGTATAAATGGCCATCAGTATTTGTGCAAGGTACACATTTTTTTTTTATGCTTCAGAAGTAGGGGAAAAAATCACTTTTTTCCTCAACACAGGTTTTTAGTAAAGTTTCTCCTAGGATGTCTCTGTCCCTAGAACACCCCTGAAGTCCATCACGTAGCTGGTGGTTTGTAATTCACATGTCAGCCCCCAATTTGTCAAATAATTTGTGTTGAGCAAGAGTCCAACCTAAAGTGCCAACTGTGTCTTGGAAAAAAAACAACAACCAACTGTCTTATGTGCTGGATTCTTAAGGCATAAACACAGGAGAGTTAGAGCCACCACTCATTCACAGCGGCAAGGAGGTGGGCTCATTCTTCCAATGCTCCACTCGTATTCATCTCTTTTTGTTCGTATAGCTTGATCTGAGAGATTTGAAATGACGTATCCCAGAAAAGATGTGAAGGAAAAATAGAATATCTTCTTTATGTTACAGAATATTCTAATTTTTATAACTTTCCCCCAGGACACAGCAGAGGCACATTCAGTTACTCATTCACATGGTAAACCTAATGCTGGTATACATTCTGAGAGACTTTCCGGGAATATTGAAAGTAACTCAACTCCAGCAAAGTTAAAAGTAGTCCCTCCAACAACTTAAATATTATCTAAGTTTTCCATACAGTTATTAAATACATCGAAGATCACCTCTGTGCATAATCTATGAATGGCTTAGATTACATATTAAAATTCTAATTAAAAGTTGTCATCTTATCTCTGTTGGCTGATTTGAGATTACAGAATAAATTCTGGCTTGGAGTGAAAGCTCCTGAGGAATTGAGATTTCTGATGACTGCAGGTCGGAAGTTAATGGCAGAATCACAAAATATTTCTAATAGAAATGAAATTATACAAAAACTATGAACAATGTCTGAGACACGCTTTAGAACATGAGTATTTAGTGCCAATGAAGAGGTCCCCTGGTGACTTACTCCACAGAACTTTACTTTCTTAAAAACTAAAGAAAGATAGAGATGAGAGCTAAAATCTCTGCAGAGTGTGAGAGGAAAATATCACCGTGATTACACTCAAAACTGAAATCTTAGAAAATTTGATCATGCAATTTGACTGATTAGAAAACACAGTGTGGAGTGTAAACTAAGGTGTCCCAATATTTTAAATATAGAATATGGTAAATACTAATTTGGTTTACATTTAATATATAACTTAATGAAAATATTAGTTCCAAAATTATTGTTCTTAAAAGTCACTGATAATGTGTAATGGAAAATATTAGAAGGTACTTTATTTCATCCAAAGTGTGTAATATTTCTAATAGGAGGGAAAATATACATTTTCCCTAAATATCCTCCACTATAACACAATAATATATATTTTATAGTTTACCTAATGAACTTCCTGGCATTAGAAAACTACTTGTATTTAGAAAACCTTAATGAAATATTTTAGTCTTCAATTAGTGAGCAATAAAATATTTTGAAGTAACAGTAGAATATTTTACCTTCTTTATCTACAATAGCTGTTGGAAGTCAACTCTGAGAACACACACATATACTAGTACTCTGAATGGTAATAAAGGAAAAGTATTTGCATTGTCTGTGTAAATGAAACAATATGTTTTCCTTGTTTCTATAAATCTTCTTATAAGTAGTCTCATAGTCCAAGGGAAAAAAAATTAATATGTAGTTGACTGATTAGACTTGATATTCAACAAAAAAGTTTTTCATAGAAGTTGGCAAACTCCCACTAGGGGATTGGATTAGGCAGAAAAAAAATGGTAAAGATTTCACTACATTTACTTTGTACAGTCTTTTTTAAAAAAAATCACAGAATATTCTAGAACATAATTGGAAGAACTAAGGATTTTTTAAATTTTTTCTTAATCAACAGATATTATTCTGTATCTTGTTCTTTGGGTGAAATAAAAATCTACCTGGCTTCTCTAACAGCTGTTCTCAGAGCTTTATAGCAATTGGTAGAGTGCTCTGATGCGGGTAAAGCTTCAGGGAAATTGTTTGACTCTTGTCCTTTATTCAGGTGCAGTCTCGCCTATCTAAATCTTTTGATAAAAGTCAGGATAAAGTGTGATTTATTAATATGGCAAAGTCATTACAATCCTGAATTAAAATGCTATTGGACCTTTTCTTAGCTACTGCTGTTTAAGGAAGTCTTTAAAAACCAATTTAATTTCCTTCCACCCATTCAAGTTTTCTTCACACATAATTGGCTTTCATTATATGCACAAAAATCATCAGTGAAGTCAGTATGTATGAAGCAGTTAAATATTTTCAAATGAAAGTATGCCTGTATTTATGTTTGAGTGCTCAAACACACACTCTCATTTGATTCCATATAACTGATCATTAACACTCTTATAATGTAAGAGAAAGCACTGTGGAAATTGTGAAGGCTTCATAAGAAGCCAAGTTAGTCATTAGTGGTAGAAGTGTATAAAGTTAGGATTATAGATGTCATATACTTTTATTTTAAGCAATTGACTTATAAAGCAATATATCTTCATTGGTAATTGTGTCAAATTTTTGCATGCTCACTACTAGAATATTTCTGTTTCATTTTCTGATTATTTTCCTAGCCATCATTTACACAACACCCGTTCTCAGATTTAGAATTTATCTCAGCATATTATTGTCATCAAAAGTGTGTTTGAGTTGCTAATGCACAGTTGCTAATTGTTCATAAGTACCTTGAAACATTGTTAGCAATGTTTATAATTGCCTAAATATAGCATGACAATATGAAATCAATTACCATGCACTTCAATCTTTGACATTTCAATGTATTACCACTGTAGTAAAGTTGCCATAAACTTTTTGTTGTTGTTGTTAAAAGCCACTATTTCAATGCCCTGAAAAATTTTACTCATGAAATAATATTCAAATTTAAACATTGGAGAAATAAAAGAACAGTAGCATATGCAATGCTGAAATGTTTCTACTTACTTGAATATTCATCTTCCTCTGAGTTAAGAATCTAATCTTGAAGTTGAAGAATTTCACAATTGAGAAGTTTTTCATATCCTCTTGACCCCATAGTCCCTCTTCCACTGGTGAACTATTATCAAACAAAAAAGAGCTCCATTTAAATAACAATGCAATCACTTTATAAAAGTCACTTTACTTCTGAGAAGTCACTCATATTCTGAAACTCCTTCCTGCACACAGGTGCCTGTTGCTGCCCAGTGTCAAATTAGAGTCACTAGAGCTGTATAGTCACGATCTCCTTCATTTTTCCTTCCCCAGGGGGCCCAAGGGCGTGAAGTGGGAATTCCTTCTCCTTGGTATTTACTTACTTTTTGATGGGGAGGAGAAGGTTAGCATTTTTCAATTCAAGATCAAAGACAGACATGTCATGGGAGGAAACATAGTTTTCTGAGTTAAATTTGGCACTGAGACTTGCTGTATTTCTCAATGAAGAATTAAAAAAAAAAAAACAGAACATAATACAGAACAGAACAATTCTGTGCTTGACTCCATCAAGTTACTTTGAATCAAAAGAAAAGACAATCACATGTAAAAAGAAAGAAAATGGAATATTCTAAGCAAATTAGTTTCATCTGTCAGTCCCATACCACGATCTTGGCCCCTCACACCTCTATCCAGACCATGGTGGGTCTTCCTCCCGTTGAATAGTAACTACTTGTGAACACACAGCACTTAATGAAGCAGAGGACAGGCTGCATCAAGTTGGCATGTGCAGTGATAACAAATCAGAAATGATAGCATCATAGAGATTTATGAATTTTTTACCCCTGTAGTCACAAACATCAGGCGTTTACTTTATAAAGAGAGCTTTTAGATCCTTCCTGCAGTTTCCATAGTGATTTCATTTTTTCCCTTTTATCACAGATTGGCTGAAGCGCTGCTACCCTTTGTGCGTTAAAAGGCTATGCTACCAACTGTCTATATAAGAGGTAGCTGAGGCAGGGACGCAGTACATACTGCCAAAAATAATTGAAACAGAGACACATTGGTGAAGGGTTCAAGAAGAATATTTTTTTTGTATCAATATGATAGTACAGGAGAAAACAATTTTGCTTGAATTCTCATAATTACTTTGAGTTAAATGTAGTTCTATTTTACGCAGTGTACCATACTTATATTAAAACACTCATCATACAAAACATAATCCTTTCATAAAAGGCTTTAATATAGCTTACACCATTCCAAGTGTCTGGGCTTGTTAAACATAAAAGTTCATTATGAAAACATTTTCACTTCAGTTACTTTAGTTTCAGTTGCAGCGTTTATTCCAGTACTTATTCTTCTCTTTAATCTCTCAGTTTACTTAATTTTATTTGTATTTTTCTATTAAAAATATACACTACATTTTCAAATTAGCCCATACTATCCATAGCAAAACAATAAAGCCTGTTGAAGAAATTTGTGTATTTCCTTTTCACTTAATAAACTAAGGGCTCAGTTCTTAATATAGTTCTACTTTGTTTTGTGTGGTTCTTCTATTAAAATTGAGCATTTACATAAATGTTAAGTGTTACACTGATTTTTCTTTCACCTCTGATAGCATTTAATAATGTTGGCACCTGAATAATCCAAGTCATACGTTGCTGTAATCCTAAGAGAGATGTCTGCTTTCTAACTACTTATTAAATATATTGAATTCTTGTGATAATGTTGTAGATGTATTACAAATAAACTTTTACCTCCAAATATGCTTTTTTAAGACTGTGAGAAAACTAATACCACTGTCAATTATTACTAAATTTCATATTATATTTCTATATATTAAACTATTGAAATGATAATAAATTAAAGAATAATTGTCATTTTTAGAAAAAAGAACATTTCTAGGAAAGTAGTAGAGATATAATTTATTCTTACATAATTCATATAAAAGTCTTCCAATTTCTATAAAGGCATACAGATTTATGAGCCTTTCCCTATGATTATTACAATTTGACTTTATTCAATCTCATGGTTTCTTTTGTTAAAATTTCCTAAAAACATACAGCTTAAATCATCTAACTAATTTCTCAATTTTATTCTGTTTACAAAATTATGCACCATGGGAAGACTTTTTCCTTCCTTTTTGCATCCTACTTTCTTCAGGGAAAATAAGGTATAAAGTAGGTTTTGGAAAAAAAGATATGAATTGACATGTACAGTAAGAATTCTAAGATCTGATGGGACAGGTAGACATGGTATGAGAAAACTATTTTAGCAAACCTCTTAGAGGGTTAAAAAGTAGGCATTTCCTTTTCCATAATGAGTGACATAGTTACTCTTACTTGTATAAAAAAACAACATAGTAATTAACATGGAGATATCATTCCTATCTACAGCATCATATTACTGAACTTCACAAAGTCTAAAACAGGAGTCAAAGAAGCACTAGAGTCTGTGTCATCTAAAATTTATGGTTCCATTAATAAACAAATTCTTCTTAAACACATCACACGCGAAACACTTGAGTAAATGTTGGGTGTTTCTGCATTTGTGAATGAAAGGCATCACCCCTGAGGTCATGGAACTTCCAGTCTGAGGAAAAGGAATTAGGGGAAAAAAAGAAGTAGTAAACAAATACAATATATTATTTTATTAAGGAAAATAGCAGTATCTTTGAGACAGGCATTTGTAATCTGAGACTTGAAGCATATATCACCCATGGGCTGTGCAGTAGAAGTGTTCCAGACACAGCCAGATTCTTTTGTGTTTGAAGAAGTAAAATAAGGCCAGTGTAGATGCCTTAGGGTAAGCAAGGGTGATGGTTAGAGAAGGCAGAAACTGTGGTTGCAGGTCAATGTAGTTCTAACTATAAAATGGTATCACTGAAAGGCTTTGAGCAGAAGAGTGCCATGATCAAATTTTACTTTTAAAGATCATTCTGCATGCTTTGTGTAAAACAGATTAGAACAAGATGAATTTAGGACCAAGGAGATAAATTAGGAGATGATGGTAAAGAGCCAGTAAAGAGAAGCTGATGACTTGGACAGGTTAATACTGTCAGGAGTTGATGATGAACATCAATCTGAGTAAACAGCAGAGGTAGAACCATCAGTACATGGAGATGGATAGGCTATAGGTGGATGAGCCGACAATACCCAGGTTGTTTAGAATGGGTTTGGGAGGCTGTGGGACAAGGAATGCAGAGGATGAGGAGTGCTTGACAAGGTGAGAAGAGTAGAACTTCAGATCTAGACATATTAGATACTAGATTGATGACTTTATTAGAGACATGGTCTGGGTTGGAGATGTACATTTGCTAGGTACTTCAAGATAGTTCCTTTTCCAGAAAAAAAAAAATTCACCTATGAAAAAAATCTATACAGGAAATAGAAAATGAGTTCTAGCCTGGAGATCTGAGAATGGTTTGATAAAACCATTGGTTTGATAAAAGGATGGTTTGATAAAAGGATGGAAACAGCCAAAGAGATAGGGAAGAAACAGACTGTGGTACCTGCAGAAGCTCAGGAAAGAGGCCATTTCAGATTGCTAAGAGGTCATGGAAGACAAGAACAGGAAAGAGTCCTCCAGACTAAGTTACACAGAGTTCTCAGGTGGGCTTGTGGAAAGCAGCTTCATCAGAAAAGGTTGAGAGAGAAAACTGGAAACCAATGAAGTGGAGGTCTCATGTTGCACAAACCGTTGAGAAGAAGTTTGGCCATGAAAAGAAGCAGATGGTTGAATAGCTATGGGAGAGGAGATCAACTCAATGGAGATTTCCTTTCCTTTCCTTTCTTTTCCTTTTTCTTTTTTTAATAAAGAAGATACTGTAGCATGTTAACAGTGATGGGATTAATTCATCTAGAAAGAGTGTTTAATGATTGAGGAAAAAGAAAGGATGGGGAACAATAAAGTCATTGGGAAGGTAAGAAGGGAATGGATTCAGAGCATAGGTAGAAGGATTGGCCTTTTCCAGGAAAAGGGGCATCTCCCCATTGGGGAAGAGAGAATAAAAAGAAGGCAGATGAAGCAGGTAAACATGTAGAGTTGGGAAGAAGGGGAGAGAGTTTTTAATTGATCAAGAGCTTCTATCTTCTAAAGAAGTTTGAGCCAAGGTCATCAGCTAAGAGCAAGGCAAGAAAGGAGTGTATGGAAGTATAAAGACAGAAATCTCTTATATTAAAAGATAAATTATTCATGACTTGTTAAAGGTGTAAGGAAGACTTTATTCAAGAGAGACTACCACAGTGAGGATCTTGCAGTTGGGGAAGGAGATCAGCTCAATTCTGAATACCACAAGGAAAAGTGGGGATTTATAGCCAAGGAGCATGGTTGGAGAACAGAAGGAAGACTATGCAAAGGCAACCTCACAGTACAGGAGATTTTGGCTAAGTAGACTTGCCAGGATTCTTGCTTAACACAGGTTAGCATAATAATATATGAAGGGTGATAAAATACTAAGGGGTGAGGAATTTATCAGATACTGAGGTTAATCAAATAAGAAGGATGAGGGAATTTTCACTGAATTGATTGAACAATATTATTCCTAAAATTGGACAAAGCAGGCCAAGGAAATCAAATTGAAAGCATTTACTGGGCTATGGCTGTGTTAATGGACTATGGAATTCTGACTGGAGAAAGAGAGAAGAGAAGCCTTCCCTCTCTTCACAGGAATGTAAATGGTTAGGGTCCATGGATTGTAGGTCTTTATGAGGTTGAAGACTGTATAAAAATGCATAGAGATGGGAAGAAGGGAAATCAAAATCTGAAAATTAAATGTTGAAATTGCAGTATCACATGTTATATAGTTTCCATTGAGGCCAAAGGTATTGGCCATAATAAAATCCACATTTTTTGTGGTTTGTAGTAGCCACAGGAGGGAAATGTATACTCTATGTACACAGATTTGAGAAAGCTCCAAGGAGATACAGATGGGAGTCTGTGTGTTCTAGTGGAAAATTTGAAAGGGGAGATATCTCAAGGGTGAGGGAGAACTTATTAGAGTCTCAATCTGGAGAAATACACAAATGATGAAGAAGAAAAGTCAAGGAAAAATTAGAAGAAATTTATATTGTTTGACAGTGTATACTTTAATAAACAAGCTTTACTGATAAAAAATATATATATTAGAAAGAAAAGCACATCTATAAGGATGGAAAGAACAAGATGGCAAAACTTGTTAGGAAGCAAAGATGAGAATGAGTAAAACAGTGAAAAGCATAGCAAATAAAAAGTAGTGTTTTTAATATGTACTCTGAGAAAGAACAAGAAAAGGATCAATTCACTACCTGGGGAAATGAGGTCATTCATTCCTTCATGCAGTCATCCAATAAGCTTTTACAGTCCCTATTGAGTGCTTCGTATTGTTGTTTTTAGGTGCCATCGAGTCAGTGTCCAACTTTAAGTGACCCTACATACAACTGGCGAAACACTATTGTTAGTGCATCTCCGCTATTGATAGGGTTTTCAATGACAGATTGATTTTTGGGTGTGGGTTGCCGGGTCCTTCTTCGAAGCCTACAATATATGGTGTTCCCAGGCGGTCTTCCAACCAAGTACTAACCAGGCCTCACCCTGCTTAGCTTCTGATATCTGACAGGATCGGAAGCCACAGTGCTAGGGCTGCAGGCTGCTTGGTGTTAAATACCATTATATTGGAAAGCACAAAACTCACCTACAAATAAAGACAACAACAAAAATTTAGAAGTAATAGGACTAATAAATGAGTGGCTACTATGAGATGGCCTGCAGCCATAGCCCTGTGGCATCCGATCCTGTCAGATCTCGGAAGCTAAGCAGGGTCGGCCTGGTTATTACCTGGATGGGAGACAACCTGGGAACACCAGAAGCTGTAGGCTTAGGAGAAGGACGTGGCAACCCACTCCCAAAAATCAGTCTGCCATTGAAAACTCTATGAACAGCAGAGAAGCACTGATAAAAGTGTTTCCCCTGTTGTACAGAGGGTCGCTATGAGTCGGTATCTGAGTCGACGGCACCTAACAACAACTATGACATGGGCACAACTTTAAGCAATATCCATTTACTAGCTGTTGAATCTTACTAGCAACACTCTAGTACGAATATTATTTCCATTTTACAGATGAGAAATCTGAGGCCAGAGAGGTCAACTAAATTACTTGATACCACACAGCTTTCTCCTTGCTGTGACAGAAGGCTGGACATAAACAATTTAAAGGAGGAAGATTTTTTTTGCCTCATGGTTTCAGAGGACTCAGTTCATGGTTGCTTGGTCCCATGTGTTTGGGCAGAACATCATAGTAGCAGAAGCATGTGGCAGAGGAAGTTCTCACCTCATGATAGGAAGAAAAGAAACGAGGAAGAGACTGGGGACCCCCAAACACACCCTTTCACTAATCTACTTCCTTCAGATAGACTCCCATCTCTCAAAGTTTCCACCACTTCCCAAACTAGCACCACCAACTGGACCACACATTCAACATATGAGCCTGAGGGGTACATTTTTATTCAAACCATAACAATATAGAAGAAGCGGGGCTGGGATTCAAAGTATCAGGCTTCAAAATTCAAATCTCATATCAAAAACTCTTGGTTCTAGGATTCAGAAAAATTTGGGGCTTCAGCCATATAAGATAAAGCACACACTTTTATTTCATAATATCCTCAGTATAATCTGAGGCACTGGTTATTATAAACTTGTTAATATTTTTATGTTGTTGTTAGGTGCCATCGGGTCAGTATCCAACTCATAGTGACCCTCATAGAGTTTTTAATGGCTGACTGCTTTGGGATTGCCTTGGGAGTGGATTGCCAGGCCCTTCTCCCATTTTTGCGGTGCTGGGAATTGAACTCAGGACCTCGGAGGACTGCAGTGCAGCGCTCTACCAACTGAGCTAAATCCCAGCCCAATATTTTTATAGTGAAACATATTAGGTTTATGCAAAATGCTACAATAAATAGTGTAAACTTCACATATCAGTCCAGGGTATATTTGGAGCCCAACTGAAGTTTCAAATCAAGGAAGGAAGGAGGAAAGCAAAAAACAAAAGGAAGGAAGGAAGGAAGACAATCAGCTCATTTTTAGTTTTGGAGTTGTGGTGTAAGGATTGTCGGCCTATATTTAATAAATATTGTAGAGGGGTAAGAGATGAGTATAATTCAAAATATGTAACAACAGTATAGCTGGGGTACTTGCCAACTAGAGGGAGAAATTGGAAGCCAGCATTAAGGAAGGATCTTAATGGCCTCTCCCATATTAAGGATTAACCTCTTAGCTGCTATATTTTAAGAAAGACCAAAGAATGCCAGAGAGGTGGCTTGAGACTGCCAGGAAGACAATGAGTGAGAACATTGGGTGTTGCTGGGCGCAGTGGCACATGCCCTGTAATCCCTGTGACTGAGGAGGTGGAAGCAGGAGGATCAGAAATTCAAGGCCAGAGGCAGTCTTCATAATTTAGTGAGACCCTGTCTCAAGATAAAAAATAAAACAGAGTATAGGGTTGTGGCTCAATGGTAGAACACTTGCAAAGTATGTGTGAGGTCCTGGGTTCAACCCCCAGTACAGCAAACAGACAAAAACAAAACAAAACAAAAAACAATAAATAAAATACTGGGTAGAAAGGTGACTTTGACATTACAGCTTTTAAAAACAAATGGTAGGAAATATTTTAATATATTACCAACCAATACTTTGGAGAGTTGATTATAGTATTACAATACTGTTATAAATATACATATAGAGGGGTAGGGCAAACAGGAGGAATATCTGATACAAGGGAACAGATGGCAGGGGCAGGGAAGGAGTCAGAGAATGTTTTATTACTGTGTTGTGGTTAGGTGCCATTGAGCTGTGTCCAATTCATAGCGTCCCTCATAGTGTTTGCAATGGCTGATTGTTTCAGGATTGCCTCCGGAGTGGATTGTCACGTCTTTCTCCCATTTGTGGTGCTAGGAATCAAACTTGGTACCTCAGAGACTGCAGAGTAGCATTCTACCAACTGAGGTAAATCCCAGCTCCTTTATTACTATTGTTGTTAGGTGCCATGGAGTCAGTGCCAGACTCATAGCAACCCTATGTATAACAGGTGAAACACTATTGTCAGTGCTTCTCTGCTATTCACAGGGTTTTCAATGGCTGATCGGTTTTTTGGGAGTGGGTTGCCGGGTCCTTCTCCCAAGCATACAGCACCTGGTGTTCCCAGGTGGTCTCCCATCCAAGTACTAACCAGTCTGACCCTGCTTAGCTTCTGCAATAGGATGGGATCAGACACCACAGTGGTATGGCTACAGGCTTTATTACTATATTTGTACTTTATTAATGATAGACATGATGGCAAAACCTGAGGTCTTATGTATGCTGGATGCTATTCTAAATATGTTATACTTTTAAAAAGTTCTCATTTAATCCTACCCAACTCTCTATGAGGTATGATTAAAAAAATAAAAATACAGTGAATGCTGCTGCCAAGTGCCAGACAATGGAAAGGTGGGGATCTTCAATATGGGAAGCCGTAAGTGGCATGTCAAGCCTTAGTAACAGTGTGTGACATGTGTCAATTTATTCTGTGCACTCATTTGGATGTGAACTACCATTGAAATATGGTGTGATTTTAAAATGGCCCCAAATTATGGATCATGAACAGTGCTTCTGGAAGGGCAATTGCTGTCAAACAAAAACATTACAGTGTCCTCATCCACCTTACTCAGCAGTGATGGCACCCTGCAACTTCTGTTTTTTCCCCAAAGTCAAAATGACCATGAAAGGTAAATGTTAATCAGGTGTGGTGGTGCATGCCTGTAATCCCAGCAACTCAGGAAGCAGAGGCAGGAGGATTGCAAGTTCAAGACCAGAGGCAGTCTGCATAACTTAGTGAGACTATGCAAGGGCAAGGCCCTGAGTTCAACGTCCAGTACCACACACACAAAAAAAGTAAAGGTTTTAAATTGGTCCTGGACATTAAGACAGCTATAGTAGCACACCTAAAGACATTCATGAAAGAGGAGTTCCAGAACTGATTCAGAAAGTGGCAAGAATGGTGGGATAAGTGTGTTGGTAGGTAGGAGGAGTATCATGAGGGGGATTAATGGCAATGTGTCTTTTACTGTAATATTTTTAATTTAACCAGTCACGTGGTCACACACATTTTTGTGTTACACCTGATATGAGCAGGTATTAATTACTGTCCCCAGTTGACAGATGAGGAAAGTGAGGCATAAAACAGTTAAAAAATTTGGTGCAAGCTAAACAGCCACTGGGTAATGGAACCAGGATTTGAATTTAGATAGTTTGGCTCCCAAGTTCATGTGCAAAACTACCCCAGTCCACATTGTACCATAATTGCAACTTTCCACATCAATCCCTCACACTGCACCAAAGATGTGAGCTTGACATCAACCAAATCTTATTCATTTCCACACCCTCTGCACAGTGCTCACTTGGTAGTAGGCACACAATAAATAGTTATTGTCATTGCTGCTGCTATATGAGATAATGTCAGAAACAGATTGAATAGTTAGGAAGAGAATGGGAGGAAAGGATTCAGGACAGAGAGCACAGTGTGAACAAAGGTTATGGAAACCTGTAGCAAGAACTCCTATTGTGATTCCATTTTCACTACTAAGGGAAAAAATATCTTCAAATTGAAGAGGCAGAACCAATGGTAGTTATAAGCTAAAAACATATCATGGAGTACTCTGTAACATGAATGTGTGAAAATGCTAGGAGAGGAAAACAGAAAACTTAGCAAGGACCAGAGAAACAGCAGAGTGGTTGCCCTGTCCACAGGAATTCATGTTCAGACTTCCTAAAGTACTGGCTTTGCATCCCTTAGCTTAGAGGAATTTAGAGGTAAATGCTTTTGTTTTTTTAAAGAGCATTGTTGTTGTTGTTGCTGTTGTTGTTGTTGTTGTTGTTAGGTACCCTTGAGTAGGTGTCCAAATCATAGCGACCTAATGGACAACAGGTGAACCACTATTATCAGTGCTTCTCTGCTATTCATAGGGTTTTCAATGGCAGATTGATTTTTGGGAGTGGTTTTCCGGTCCTTCTCCCAAAAGAGCATTAGGGGCTTTGAAAAAAAATTTTAAGTCTCAATGAAATGATGAGCCGATAATATCATAATTGGTCCTCTTTGTGTAAACAGATAAATGGGAGAAAATCCAGAATATGGAACATGGGTAAACAATGTACGCCATAAAAAGAAAAAGGAGAATCATTAGATTTCTGAGTCTACAAGTCAATAAGTTGGGCACCATTTTCTGGGTAAAATTCTAGTAGAGATGATTGAATAGGTTATGAGAAATTAGCAAAGAAAACAGAAATAATTAGAAGCCCCCCACATATATTAAGAAATTAGTCACTCTCAACCAAATTCACTTCCTTCTTTGATAGGCTTTCCAGGCTAGCAGATTATTATCTTAAGGTCTCTTGTGGACAAGACAGGGAACCCTGGGATGGATCAGTTACTAAGAAATCTTGGTCTCTGTCTTCTACCCTGGTGAGGTCTTTTAAAAAGCATTATGTGGAAATCTAGGAATCCAGGCTAAGAGGGGTCCAGAAGCAGTGAGAACAAAAACTCGTCCAGAGGACCCAACCAGATCAGAAAAGTAATTTGAAACTGCCTCATCCTGTAGAAAAATAAAGATAATTGGCCTAGAACTAGACAAAGACAGGAAGAGGGCAACAAAATGTTGTCTGTAAATGCTTCAAGGTATGTTATGTGGAAGAAGAATAAAGTATACACAGACATATATTAGAGTATCTTGTAAGACAATGAGGTCCCAGGTACTGGACCACCAAGGCTGTTGGGAACATGTCTTTCTACTGAGAGAGGTAGACTCAGATTGTTGGTCCTCTCATGAGAGTCTCATCCAGTCCTATAACTTTATCAATAAGGAAACTAAAAACTGAAGGACAACAGTGATTTTATTCAATTCTGTAGAGAATTAAGAGAAAACTGGTTTTCCAAGTTTCTAGTTCCAATATTCTTTCAACAATTCTATTGTCACCTGGAAACTAATTCAGCCCCTTCTTCATGGTACTGGAAAGTCGAGGAAGATAACATTAATTATCCCACTAAACTCAATTGCCTTTCCCCTAAGCTCTAGGGTTCCAAGTGGAAAAAATCAGAATCTGCAGCTTTGGAACAATATGTCAGCTCACTGTGGCCTATTCTTTAAGTATCATGGGGCAGTTGCTCCTTTCTGAAGAATTAAATCTGCTTCAGGAGGCAGATTGAGTTTGACTTGCAGGTTTGTAGCCAAAAAACTGTTATTTTATGGTTGATAGTCAAGTCTATTAAACTGACATAACTTTAAACCAAATATGCAAATACTCTTTCCATCAACACATTAGCAAAAGTTTGGTGGGCCAGTAAGTGGCAATTTTCAATCTCAAAAGCATGTGCATTTTCCTGTCATTTACAGCAGGAACCACCATAGGGGTCATTTTATAAACCACTTAAATACTTAGTAAAAAACAAAATTACTCAGTATATGTTTCATGTGAGGTACCGCAACATGAAGTTATTTCTAATAATGCCTTTCCTAAGAGAGCTCAAATAACCTCTATAGAATGAAAAGCAAAACTATAACCAAGTCAGTGGCTCCAGCAACGTTGGAATAGGAAAAGAAATTAGAATTAAGCCCAAATCTTTTATATGCCATGCACTGTCACAGCATCTAGTCCTCATGAAAGCCTGTTGTTTTCATGGTTCCTCTGCCAGGGAGGGACATTTACGCCCCATAGAGAAACCAAAACATGCACGAGGAGTCAAAGGGAGGTGTGACATGCTTTATTTCAGGATGCACCTCTCCATTCCTTCTATGGTACCACTCCCCATGGTTGATGCCCTCTATATGCCCCATCGTCTCTCTATGCCTCGCAGTTCTCTCCACAGCCCACCTTGTCCATGCTTCCGGTCCTCTCTGCTGGTCTCATCCTCTCCATGCCCAGTGCTAGTGGAGGAGCTTCTTAAGGTTTTTATACAATAGTAGCTAACGGCCAAGACCATTGCCCCATCACATCAGTTACACGGGATTACATTATAGTCATATTGTGCACATGCACTCGTCGGTGTCCCATTATCTCAGTCTGTTTACATTCCAATACCAATCACCCTGACCTGGGCTAACACCTGTGAAGTATTTTTTAAAATACATTTATCTGCATATTGATTTACCAAAAAATTGAGGTTTTCTGTGAAGCAAGTACTAATATTTGGATATTTCCAATAAAGAAACTGAGGTTCTAAGTGCAATTAGTTTGTGTAGGTGTCAGCTAATAAATGAAGGGGCCCAGAACCTGACGCAGATCTGCTCATGCCAATGCTCTGTGGGCGCTTTCTGCCTTGTCTTCCTGTATGAGTGGGTGTGGGTAGAAAAGAATTGGGGGAAGAAAGTGTGGAAACCAGAATTCTCACCACTGTTGTACAACATATACTCTATAGGTACCAGTTTCTTCATGTGTGAAAAGAGAACCACTAACTTGATTAGTTTTGAAGCTCTTCCATCCCTGACCTCAGTTTCCTTGCTTTCTTTTCTCAAAAACTCAAAGTAGCTCCATGCAGAGGCACATTCAGCAGGCGCTGAAACATGGAACAAATAGGAGAAATTGAAAATCTGAACCTGAAGCAAACTTAATTCGGTTCCAGAAGACACAAGCCCAAGATTATGATATTTAATACATTGTATTTCCCTTTTGCTATCTCTGGCTTCCTGATTTAGTATAGAATATTAAGTGTAGAAATAAGAAATATGTGGGAAATTTTGATACACTTCTTGAAATTTTAATCCAATTACAAACAGAAAATGCCAAATATATCTTCTAAAACCCCATCATTAAATTCTTTGCTCATTTTTATAAGCTTAAGAATTTAGATAGTTTTGATGCAAATTCTAGACTCCTGGGTACCTTTCATATTCAACCAACTTGAGAAGTAAATATGCAAAACTTTGCAAGATAAAAAATTTTCCTCAAGGACACTTAATTAGACTCATTTATTTTCTTTCATTTTTTTCCCTTTACTTTACTTCATATTTGCTGAAAGGAAGATCTGTTTGGTGGTGAAATAAGGCAGATGCCTTATATATTCTATGATAAATGGTATCATAACTAATTCTTTCATTCACTTATTCAGTCAACATATATTTATAAATCACCTGCTATATGCTAGGTACTGTAATAAGCACTAGGAATAAAATTCTGTACAAAATCAGATGTGTTCATGAAGGTTATAGCTAATAGAGTAGACATGAAAATTGCAAAAGGAAGCTATAGGTTCTAATAGAACATATAAGGGCAAGGAAGCTTCCAAGCCAAGGAAAGATCCTTAAAGAGAAGGCACTTAGGCTGAGATTTAAGGGACAGTGTAATTTAAGTAGGCAAAGATGATGGGCAATTTTCTGCAGGAAGGAAGAAAAGCATGTGCAAAGGTCCTTAGAGAGCATATGCTGAGTATGAAGGAGGGAAGATAGATTTTAACCTCCAGGAAAAGCAAGATAGAGGCCTGTTGTGAAATGGAAATGGAGATGTAAGAAAGGGCAAACAACAGAAAGCTTGGCTGGTTATGTTAAGAACTTTGATTTTTATCCTAAGAGCAATGGAAAACCCTGTAAGAGTTTTAAGGACTAGGGTAGGTAGGACAGAAAGTATAACTGGGTATCTGTTCTGCAATTATTACTATATTTTTGATATTTCTTTCTTTCTTTTTTTTTTTTTTTTTTTTTGGTACTGGGGGTTGAACTCAGGGCCTTGTGCTTGCATGCTCTGCAAATGCTGGACCACTGAGCTGTGCCCCCAGCCCCCCCCCTTTTTTTTTTTACTTTTTGAGATAGGGTCTCACTAAATTACGCAGACTGCCTCTGGTCTCGAACTTGTGATCCTCCTGCCTCTGCCTCCCAAGCCGCTGGGATTACAGGCGTGTGCCACCACACCTGGCATATATTTTTGATATTTCTGAGAACTTTCAAGTTTTTTTTTCCTTAGTACCAATTTATATAATTGGGGGTAAGACGGTAATTTTATTAAACACCTTCCAACTAGACATACTCCCCAAGTAAAATAAATCATACTGGTGGTCTTGGGTTTAATTTCATACATTGCTGATATGAATGAAATCACAAGATCCTTCTATGCAACCAGAAGCACTTTTTGAATATCAGACTCAGAAGTCATGTAGGATTATCAAACACTGATGGGCTTAAAGAACTTTATTTCTATTCTATTACTTTTACTAAGAAAAAAAGATACTTAAACATTAGGTATTTCAAAAGCAAAAAATATATATTTTAAGGTAAAATCTGGTTTGATTAAACAATCATTATTGAAAAGGATCACAAGTAATGTTAGGTTAGGTGCCATCGAGTCAGTATCCGACTTGTAGTGGCCCTCATAGGGTTTTTCAATGGCTGACTGTTTCGGGATTACCTTGGGAGTGGATTGCCAGGTCCTTCTCCCATTTTTGCAGTGCTGGGAATTGAACTCGGGACCTCAGAGACTGCAATGCAGCACTCTACCAACTGAGCTAAATCCCAGCCCCAAACAGCATTGGAACCATGAAGTGCCACCGCTGGCACACAGTTGTTGTTGTTGTTAAGCACCATCAAGTCAGTACCTGACTCATAGCGACCCTAATAGGGTTTTCAATGGCTGACTGTTTCGGGATTGCCTTAGGAGTGGATTGCCAGGTTCTTCTCCCATTTTTTGCGGTACTGGGAATCAAACTCAGGACCTCAGAGACTGTAGAGCGGCGCTCTACCAACTGAGCTAAATCCCAGCCCTACAAGTAATGTACTGACCATTAAAAATTGGTTAAAAATGACCTAAATAACTGGTAACTGAAAATATTCCTGCCAGATTAATGTGGAAGGTGGTTATATCTACTCAAAACTGAAAACCATTACTACAATACTTTAAGTATGTGTTCAGTTTAAATTATTGAATTAAAAACATTTCTGGTTCTTATGTGGTAAGTTATTTATCCTCAAACATAAGGTAAAGGCTTAAATAGTTAATCTACAACCACAAAAGAGCTGGAAACAGAAGAGTCCATGGATTTTTCCTTTACCTTTTTTTTTTTTTTTTTTTGAGGACAAGGTCATGCTATGTAGTCCAAGCTGGCCCTAAATTTGAAATCCTCCAACTTCAATCTCTGAAGTGCTGGGATTACAGGAGTGCACCACTATCTGGCAAATCCATGGATTTGATTTGGTTCTAAAAAGTAAACAGTTCAGCCAACAAAGAACAACACACACACACACACACACACACACACACACACACACACAGATTTTGCAGGCAGCAGCTTGCAATGAGGAAAAGAAAGATTTGTGTCATGAACTACCCACAGCTGGGTCTCTGCACTAGCTGGGGAGATACTTAAGCCCAAACCTAGTCCCACACAATCTCCTGGATCACGGAGTTCCTAGTTAACTGATGCATGTTCATGGGTTTTCTCTCCCCTCAGAAACTTCATGTAAATAGTGAGTAGAGAAAAATAAAAATTTTACTTCAAGCTGAAATATCAAATAGAATAAAGATACCATATAGAGATATTAAAACAAAAGAAAATAAGAAAAGGAATCACAAGTATGATAGATAAAACATATACATAAGAAAATAAAAAAATTTTTTGCAGTTCTGAGGAGCAAATCAGGGTCTCACAAAAGCTAGGAAAGTCACTTCACCACTGAGCTGCACTTCCAGCTCCAGAAAAAAAAAAAAAAAAAAAAAAAAACATTTCAATGAAGCAGAAGAACATACAAGAATATATATTACTGAATTAAATTGTTGTTGTTGTTAGGTGCCATGGACTCATGTCTGACTCATAGGGACTCTCATAGGGTTTTCAGTGGCTGACTGTTTTGGGATCACCTCAGGAGTGGATTGCCATGTCCTTCTCCTGAATTAAATAATAATACAATAATTGCCTCTCTGAAGCTAGAACACAACCTAGAATATTGGACAACAGGAAAGAGATGGATAAGAAACAATAGGATTTGAAACATGAGCTAGCAAAGATGTAGAAAATGTGAAAGAAAAATAAAACCAAGAAATGAAGATAAATTGGAAGAAGCATAAGAGAATATAGTATAAGGGAATACAGACACTGCTGAAATCTCAGTAAAAGACACAAAGAACAGAAATAAGTGAGCAAAATCAAATGGAAATGAATAGAGGAAGAAAGGAAGTGAGTGAGGACAGGAAAGGTGAGGGGGAAAGGGAAGAGAAAAGGAGAGAAAAGATGGTACTTAAGAGTTTTTATGGACAGGTGCAAGAAATTCAACATTTGCATAGTTAGAGTCTCAGAAAAGAAAAACCAAATTAACGAAATAGAGCAAATATTAAAACATATAAAGGAAAATTTGAAAACATAATAAAAGGTTTTAATCTCCCTGTTTGAAAGGTGCACAATTCCCCAGGGCAGGAAAATGATACCCAGTGCTCAATTCTAATAAGTTGCTAGAGTACAAAGACAAAAAATTCCTTAGATCCTCAGGCTAAAGGGTAAAACAATTCATAATAACTAAAATGAAATATATTAAATTGACTTAACCTTCCCCAAAGCAACATGCAACCTACAAAATCCTAAATAAGAGTATCATCTTATAAAACTAGCCAAAATTCCATTCAAGTCCAAAGAAAATAATCAGCTTTAAATATTGAACAATTAAGAAAATATTTTACATGAGTACTTCATGAAAAATGTATTAGAAAATAAACAGGCCAACTAAGAAATAACTGGAAAAATTTGGCAAAATATCATTGGCGATCATCGAATCTATTTTTCTTTATGATTCAGATTAAAACAAGTATGGGGATTGTGTTATAAAGGAGACTGTACTGATAGAAATAAGGAAACCTAGAAATGTTATGGCAGAAGTTTTGAAAGCTAAGAGGGATGATAAAATACTTAGTGATTTTCTCAGTTTTCACAATGGAAGGCAAAGAAAATCAGTTAAAGCTGACAGATTATGGAAAAGAAGTAAAAGTTTATTTAATGTTACAAAGGTAGTCATAAAATGATGACATGCTCATCTAAAACAGGGGAGTGAGAGAGAAGGAAGGAGGAAGTGCTAGAAGAAACATTAAAATATTTTACTGTTATGGTAGGAAGTTAATAGATAGTACCAAAAAAATGGAGAATAAGGGATATTATAAAAAGTGATTATAATGAAAAGCAAGTACAAAAAAGTATAAACCTTCAAACTTATCAGAAGAACCACATATACACATGCATATAAAGGAATAAAGGAAAACTACATCAAAAGTATTCAAAAATAATAACAGCAGAAGCCAAACATAAAGTAATAAGTGTAAGACTAAAGTATCTATGATACCATTAAATGTGAATGAGCTAATCTCACCTATTAAAAGAAAAATATTTATAGATAGTATCAGAAAAAACTCCATTTTGTGCTATATAAAAGACAACATAAAGGGAAAGGTTTAAGAATGGTTGAGAATAAAAAAGATGAGCAAATACAGAATACAAGTATAAATAAAATTAGCCACTTTGATCTTAATCTCAGACTGAGGTTAGTTCAGTACCTAAAGTATTAATTAAAATAAGTGTGAGTACTTTATAGTACTAAGGGGTTGTTGCTGTTGTTGTAAGGTGCTGTCAAATCAAGTATGACTCATAGTGACCCTCATAAGGTTTTCAATGGCTGATTGTTTCCAGATTGCTTTGTGAGTGGATTACCACATCTTCTCCCATTTTTGTAGTGCTGGGGATCAAACCCAGGGTTCAGAGAGTGTAGAGCAGCCCTGTACCAACTGAGCTAAACCCTAGCAGTACAAAAGGGTACAATCCACAAAATACCAACATTCCTGAGACAAAAACTACAAGTGATACAATAAGAAATAGATGTTTTTGTTGTTCAGTGCTGTAGAGTTGAGTCTGACCCATAGCGACCCTATGTACAACAGAACAAAACATTCCCTGACAGTGTGCCATGCCCAGCACTATTGTTAGTGCTTCTCTACTATTCATAAGGTTTTCAATGGCAGATTGTTTGGGGAGTGGATTGCTAGGTTCTTCTCCTTAACCTGCAGTACATGGTATCCCCAGGTGGTCCCCCATCCAAGGACTAGACTCAATGGCACCTAGCAGTAGCAAGTAGTAATCATAAAAAGGAGACCTATTTTAGGCTACAAAGAAAACATTAAAAAAAAAAAAACTCCAAAAAGTAAAAGTAAAACTAGAAATGAAAATACCACCTTGTCCTAATGTGACCAAACAAAACTACAAAACAAAAATCTCCCACTGCCTGGAAATTTAAAACTGTCTGCCAAATAGTTGTTAGGTCAAAGGAGGTATTCATAAAAAACCTTACATGTAAGAACCTACTTGTATGTGATTCAGTTAAAGCAGCAATCATCAGTGAAGTCATACTTTAATCCTCATATTACTAAAAAAGAAGAAATTAAATTAAGTATCCAACTCATGAAATTAGAAACAGAGCAGTAACACAAAAATAAGAAATCAGATGAGTAAATATTAAAGTAAAAGTTGGTAAATTAGAATATAGAATATGCAGAACTCCTACTACCAATACATGAATAAAGAAACTAAGGGTATATTATCCAACAGTGTGAAACTATCTTTCATGTATAGCTATGGATAAATTTCTAAGACAAATTTTAAACAAAAATGCAAGATACAATACAGTGGATGTTGTTGTTGTGGTTGTTAGGTGCTGTCAAGTCAATATCCGACTCATAGAGACCCTACGTACAACAGGTGAAACACTATTGTCAGTGTTTCTCTGATATTCATAGGGGTTTCAATGGCAGACTGATTTTTGGTTGAGGGTTGCCAGGTCTTCCTCCCAAGCCTACATTATCTGGTGTTCCCAGGCGGTCTCCCATACAAATACTAACCAGGCCCCAACCAAGATCTGATGGTATCGGATGTCACAGTGCTACGGCTACAGGCATACAGTAGATAAAATATGCTAATATTTGTGTAGAAGACAGAGAAAGAGAGGAGAGGAGAAAATGGTAGGGCAATAATAAGGAAGAGGGGAGATATGTATGTATTTAATGTGTTTACAGGTATCAATTGTTCTTGAAGTGTATAGAGGAAATTATAAGACTTGATGCCCTTGGGTTGGGCAACTATAAATTGCTGATAGTATAACTTTTTATTTCTTCTAATTGTATAGTGTAAGATTATTTTTAAAATACCTTTTTCAAAAATAGAAAAGTTACATGAACATTTATTTAAAAAGTTTAATATCAACTAAATGCATACACACAACATACAAAAACATATATAAAAATTAGTGACATCTTGCCTTTTCCTAAGTCTAGGATAGGAGAACACTGTTGTTGTCAGGTTCTGTCAAGTTGGGTCTGACTCACAGCAACCCCATGTACAACAGAATGAAACACTCCCTGACACTGTGCCAGGCACACTATCTTTTCTATGTTTAAGCCTATTGTTGTAGCCATTGTGTCAATCCATCTAATTGAGGGTCTTCCTTTTCTTCATTGACCTGCCAATCTCCCAAACATGATGTCCTTCTCCAGGGATTGGTCCCTCCTGAAAACATGTCCAAAATACATAAGACACAGTCTAACCATCCTTGCCTCTAAGGAGCACTCTAGTTGTACTTCTTCTAGGACAGATCTGTTGATTCTTCTGGGAGTTCAAGGTATAGTCAATATTTGTCTCCAACATCATAATTCAAAAGCATGATTTCTTCTCCTGTCCTGTCAACATCCATCTTTCAAAAGCATCTGATGCAAATGAAAATGCCACGGCATGAGTCAGGTGCCCCTTCATCTTCAGTACCTTCACCTTCAATACCTTTCAACACTTTAAAGAGGTCTTTTGTAACAGCTTTTCCCAATGCAACATATCTTTTGATTTCTTGATTGGTGCTTCTGTAGGTGTTGATTGTAGAACCAAGTAAAACAATATCTCAGTCTTTACTCCATTTATCATGAAGTTCCTTACTGACCCAGCTGTAAAGATTTTTGTTTTCTTGATGTTGAAGTACAATCCATACTGAAGGCTGTGCTCTTTGATCTCATCAGTAAATGTTTCAAGTCCTCTTCAGTTTCAGCAAGCAAAGTTGTGTCATCTGCATAACGCAGGTTGTTAATAAGACTTCCTCTAATCTTGACGCCATAGTTTTCTTCATAAAGTCCAGCTTCTTGCATTATTTGCTCAGCATAAAGAATACCAGAAAGATGTCTGTTGTTAGGTGCTGTCGAGTGGTTATCCAACTCGTACTGACCCTGCATACAACAGGCAAATCACTATTGTCAGTGCTTCTCTGATGTTCATAGGGTTTTCAATGGTGAGAAAGATGTCTATCTATGTTTTATTGACTACACAAAGACATTTGACTGTGTGGATCACAACAAATTATGGATAACATTGCAAAGAATGGGAATACCAGAGCACTTAATTATACTCATGAGGAATCTGTACATAGATAAGGAGGCAGTCATTTGAACAGAACAAGGAAATACTGCCTGGTTTCAAGTCAAGAAAGATGTGCATCAGGGCTGTATCTTTTTACCATAACTCTTCAATCTCTTTGCTGAGCAAATAATCTGAGGAGAAAACTACTCCAGAAGATATTTGAATACAATATGATTGAATATAATTTTCAACATTTCAAGTTAGCATTAGTGTAATTAGGAGTTTTAAATTCTTTTTATTTTATTATATATTTTATTTCTCTGCTCAGCATCCAGTGCCTTCTTTATGGTATACTCTTGATTTTGACTGTGAGGTACCACCCTTCCCAGCTTTTTCACCAGGTGCTCCAAGCTGAGACAGAGCATGTGATCCAGGTGAAACCAATTAGTGCATTCAACTCCCTCATCACAATTACTGCTTCAGATATGGACTCACAACTAATGGGGCCACTCAGGGATAAGGTAAGGCCCAATATTGTTGATTGATCTACGGAGGAAGCAGACTTTTATACTAGTCAAGTGTGGTATATAGGTCCAGAATAGACAGGGGTCACTATATGGTCCTTAGAATATACTCCACCAGTGAAAGAGCAGCTGAAGGAATCTTTATGACTATTTTTGACCCCTAGATCAAACCATGAGTAAAAGTAGTCTGCTCTATTCATGGACTTTTAAATCATAGGGTTTTTTTTTTTCTTTTTCTTTTTTTTAATACCATCTAGAGGAAGGTTATACATTACTCCTAACCAAAGTAATCAATATTCTCCTAGACTATAAACTCTATAATCAATGAGCTCCTAGACTATAAACTGAACTGAAATATTGAGAAGTTTAAAAACTTACTCAATGTCACAATGGTAGACTTGCTGAAATCAGAATTTGAATTTAGGATTATCTGGCTCTAAAACCATTATTTTTCCTATAACATCTTGAAGTCAAGGTCTCAGATATCAGAGACAGAGGGACAGAGAGGGAGGGAGGCAGGGAGCGAGAGAGAAAGAGAAAGAGAGAAAGAGAAAGAGAGAGAAAGAGAGAGAGGAATGACAGAGACCAAAAAAAGAAGAGAGAAAGGAGAAGGAGGAAGAGGAGGTGGAAGAGAAGAAGAAAGACAACAAACAAGCACATATTGTTGGGCAACAGTAACACAAATGAGAAAAGATCAATAATGAAAGGGGGGAAAAATCCCTGAGCAAAGCTAATACCACAGTTGAATGGAATCGTCACACAGTGTTAAAAACCTAAAGGTTATTTCATGCACCCAGCAGTACTGGACTGCCAAATGTATTTTAACCCAGCTTTTAGGTTTTCTCTTATAGACTGTGACCAAAGACTTTTGACTATCAGGGAAAGGGTGAGATTTTATTGACTGTTTCCTCCATGCTTTTCCCTAAGCCTCTGAAGAATAGGAACATAAGAGATAAGCTAATGAAACATAGTTAATAATTTAAGTTAGGACTTATTCTTTACAGGCAGTATTTCTTTTGACATTTTCTAAAAAGAAGAAAAAAAAATATGAACAAAAAACTTGCCCCAGGATTCCAAACAGCAGGTGGCATCAAAGGAAGTAAAACCAAGAGGAAAGTTCCATTCATCAGCTTCCCGCTGGCCAACAATTTCTTGTGATAAGAGCCCGTGGAAGATCACTGTAAGACACGGTCATCCACTTTTTCACACTGTTTTCCCTGGTGGCAATAGAATTGATTTTCTGAAACACACTCTTTGGGCTTTGTACACTATGAAGTGCTAGACAAATGAAGGTAGAATACTAATCACTGCCCTCGTGATTAGGAAAATGTAGTTTAGGGCAATGACTCTCGATTTAAGGTGATTTCCACTTTCTAAGAGACATTTGGCAATTCTGAAGACTTTTTTGGCTGTAACAATTGGGGATGGGGGTGATTCTGGCATCTAGTGGATGGAGACCAAGGGTATTGTTTTGGGAAGCTGGCCTAGAATTGTTGAAAACAAGATGTGAATTTAGGATTATCTGGTTCCAAAGCCCTCATTCTTCCTACAATACTCTTGGTGTTGAGGTCTGAAATGGTATCCACACACCAAAAGAGAGAGAGAGAGAGAGAAGCAGACTGACACAGGTGAAGACCATATTGTTGGACATCACATATGAGAAATGATTAGTAGCTACAAAGGCAAAAATCTTCAAAGCTGAAATGCACCAGACAACCTCCCACAATAAAAACATCCTGGCCCAAATGCTAGTAGTGACAAGGAAAAAAAAAAAAACAAAAAACCTGGTTTTGAGGGACTGTGACGTTTGTTTTGTGTTGTCACAATGCTGTGGCATCAGTGGAAGGAAACCCAGGTGTCTATGTTGAAAAGACAGTTTCAATAGCATATATACAATTAGCCTCAAATCTACATCACTGAAGCATCTCCAGGTGGGCATTTTGATTGTTGCAGTTTGGGGCAACCTCTTTTCATCATTTCAGAAGCATCGTCACGTCTCTGGGGATCTGTTTTTGTCCAGCCCCCAGCAGTAGCACCTGTATCTGTTTAATGACTCTCTGTAAGCCTACATTCCTAAGCCTTTCTATCTCTCTCATACATTATGTCTCCACTCATCACCCTTAATAGGCAAGTAATCTTCCAAACCACCTGTGGCCACACTTCAACACATCTTGAGAGGCTCTTAGAAAATGCATTCTAGCATTCTAAACAAACTCATTAGCAAAATGTATATAATCAAATAACATGCTTTAAAGAAACTGAAAAAAAGGAAAGGAAAAAAAAAGTGGGTCCACTAGCAAAACTCTCACTTCTCACAAACCTTACAGTTCCTTCCCATGCAAGTGGAGGGGCCTAGCAGAGAAACTTCTCATTGTTGCTGTATCCCATGGAGACTCCATTGAGGGAAATGGTCATTGCTAAGATAAATTAGCCTGCAGCTGTAGCACTGTGGCATCTGATCCCATCAAGTCTCAGAAGCTAAACAGGGTCAGGCCTGGTTAGTACTTGGATGGAAGACTGCCTGGGAACACCAGATACTGTAGGCTTGGGAGAAAGACCAGACAACCCACTCCCAAAAATCAATCTGCCACTGAAAACCCTATGAATAGCAGAGAAACACTAACAATAGTGTTTTGTCTGTTGCACATAGGGTTGCTATGAGTCAGACACTTACTCTACTGCACCTAACAAGAAGATAAATTAGTGAATATTAGTTATTTCCCAGTCAAGTCTGAATGTTTTGACATAGTTCTATATTTCAGTGATAAACATTACTCAGGCTACTTTTTAAAAATATTCAGAAGTCAGAGGAAAAAAAAACAGTCTTTTCCCATCTCTCAGTTTCTCTCTCCTTTGTAAGAAATCACTGTTAAGAGTTTGTTGTGAATCCTTCTATAGTCATATCATTTTTTTGTTATTTAATTAGTACTCATACCAATTATATTGAGCTGGGGTTTAATTCAGTTGGCAGAGTGCTGCTCCAGTCTCTGAGGACCAAGGATTGATCACCAGCACCACAAAAATGGGAGAAAGACTTGGCAAATAACTTCCAAAGCAATCCTATAACAATCAGCCATTGAAAACCCTATGAGGGTTGCTGTGAGTTAGACCCAACTCAACAGGCACCTAACAACAACTACCAATTATATATTCCTTCACTCAGCAAGAACTTATCAAGTATCTACTGAATGTTTGGTTATTGGAGTTATAATCGTGAACAGATCAGTCAAGGCTCCTGCCTCTAGGTAGCTCATATTTTCGTGAAGGATGAAAATGGACAAAGACAATTATAGATTTACATAGAAATAAAAGAAATGTGAATTGTGATTAGCCCAGAGAAGGAAACAAATACAGAGTTGGAATAAAAAATACCAAGGAGGCCTGCACTAGCTAACGAGATCAGAATATGCTCTATCAGAGAAGCAAAAACTTCAACGATAAGAAAAGGCAAGCATAGTTGCAGAGGCTCTGTAACATGGTTTTCTTTGCTTGTTTTCCCTTTTGTTTTTTCATTTTGTGTTTTGAGACAGGGTCTCACTATGTAGCCCAGGGTGGCATTGAACTCATGGTCTTCTTGCCTCAGCCTCCCAAACACTGGGATTACAAGTGGGTACCACCACAACCAGCTGCAACTTGTTTTCAACACTTACTATATCATAACCATTTGTCCATTCATTTATAAAGACATATTCTCTCTTTTAATTAATAATCACTCAGTGCTTATCTATGTGCCAGTCATATGGACTGGGGATGAAACTATTAGAAATTTCTCTATCTTAATTGTTCTAATAGTCTTAACAGTAGAATTTTGATATACCTGATTAATTTTAGTGGCTGCATAATACTCCACAGTATAATTCACTAATATTTATTTAGTCATGCACTTACACATAAACATTTTGGTTGTTTCTAGTTTTTCACTATTATAATCAGTGTTCTAGAAACATCTTTGTTCATCTATAATAATGTACATTTTTGCAGATACTTTCTAACATTCAGTGTTTACTATGTGACACCACAATTATTAATGCTATTAATGGAATTCTCACACTCACATTTAAAGGTATATAAAGTTCCTATCCCCATTTTATAAATGTAGAGACCACAGCACAGTTATGTTGAGAAACTTATCCAAGGCTACAAGATGGTAAATGGAAGATGGTGTCTGGGCATAAAAACAAATAGTCTGATGCCAGGATCTGATATACCCATTTTCAAAAGGTATAGCACTTTAAAAGTGCTTATTATTTAGAATTTTAAGAAAATTAAAAATATTTTTAGCTTTTCACAGCAATTTATAAGAAAATTATCCTTTGCTACTGGGTCAATTCAGGAAGTAAAAAATAACTAAAGGCAAGGTCATCTTCATGGAAAAGTTTGATTAGTGCATCCTACACAAAGAAAGTCCTATGAAATATTCCTGTCTTCTACCATCTTCACTGTCTAGGAAAAGTCTGGTCAACTAGTAGTCTGGGGAATTCCATAACCTCCTGGCAAGAAATAAGCAGTTAGGGTTCTGGGACCTCTGCCCTATAAATGGTTTTCTACTTGCTTCACTTGGAGACTCCAAGCTTGTTTTCATATTCCCCAGAAAGTACAATAAGCCAAAACAATAGTCCAGAAAATCCGTTCAGGCTGTAGGTAAATGTCTCAAGTACTCAGAGTCCTGGGCACCCCACAGGAGTTGTGGCACAAGTAACAGCACAAAACAGAGGTTAAGGACATAGGCTCTGGAGCCAGGTGGCCTGGGCTCACAAATGTAAGAGCTCATGCAAATGACTTAATCTTTCTATATGTTGATCTCCTTATGTGTAAAATAAGGGTAATATTAGGACTTGCTCCAGAAGTTCTTAGCAGTAATTATTAATATATTGTTTAATATCTTTAAAGCATGTAAGACAGTGTTGCTAGAGTCAGCACTTAATAAAAATTACTAGTTATTGCATTTTGGAGTCTAATTGCATTATCTATAGAGTCTATCTATAGAGTCTATTGCATTATAGAGTCTCTAGGTCTAAGATTTCTTTCTTTGTTTTGAGAAAAATACTGGAAAATACTGGCAGAGGACAAACATAAGTGAGCATAGGAAAAAAAAAACCATAGATGAGTTACCATTGGTTTTCTATAGTTAGCAGAATTTTTTGTTGTTATTAGGTGCCCTTGAGTTGGGTCTGACACACAGTGACCCTATGTACACCAGAATGAAACACTTCCTGACACCGTGCCCTGTCCAGCACTATTGTCAGTGCTTCTCTGCTATTCATAGAGTTTTCAATGGTTGATTTTTTGGGGAGTGGGTTGACAGGTTATTCTCCCTATCCTGCAGCATTTAGCATTCCCAGGTGATCTCCCATCCAAGGACTAACCAGGCTGACCCTGCTTTGCTTCTGAAATCGAGGGGGATCAGATGCCAACATGCTATAGCTACAGACAGCAAAATTAGAGTTATGTTCTTCTTCTTCCTTTTGCTTTCTTGTGTTTTCTAAATTATCATTGCTGAATATGTATTACTTTTTTAAAAAATCATAATAAAACAATTCATTGTAAGTAATTTTTACCATTTCAAGTGGATGAGAGAAAACTGAGTGACTATGACCAGATTCTAAAACTAGATGACATAAATGTTATTCATGGTGACTTAATCCTTAGTTACTTAACCTCCTTTAATTGTTAACTATCACCATTGTTATTGGGAATATTATCACTATCATCCTCATCACCAACTGCTTTTACTACCTTAGATAGGGGCAGGACAATTCTACGTTAATCTTACCACTATGATTCTCAATTCCTCATATGTTGTAGAGAATCAAATAGCTGCTCTATGAATACTAATACTTCATAAGAGAATAAAACATTACAAAATATTCCACTGAAATATGAGATTGACATAGAGGCATATACTAGGAAAACATGCAATTAGGACTTTCATTGTTGTTGTTGTTGTTAGGTGCCATCGAGTCGGTATCTGACTCACAGCGACCCTCATAGGGTTTTCAATGGCTGACTGTTGCGGGATTGCCTTGGGAGTGGATTGCCAGGCCCTTCTCCCATTTTTCAGTGCTGGGAATTGAACTCAGGACCTCAGAGACTGCAGCGCAGCACGCTACCCACTGAACTAAATCCCTTTATATTATTTTACTCTGGCTGAGCACCATGATACATAACTGTCATCCCAGCAACTGAGGAAGCAGAAGCAGGAAGATCATGAGAAACAGCTTGTGAAACTTAATGAGAACCTGACTCAAAATAACTTTTTTAAAAAACAGGCTGGGTGTTGTTAGAGCAATTGCAAACTATGTGCAAGGCCCTGGGATCAACTTCCAAATTCTGAAATCAATCAACTAATAAACAAACAAACAAACAAACAAATAAATAAATAATTTTACTTTGAAAAGGTAGCAAATAATTCCTATCCTTCCTGAGAAGTAAGGAATTTGATGCACAGAGCACTTATAATGGTTTCTCAACTTATACATTGGCCAATGGTAGAGACTCAACTAAAACTCAGTGACTTGATGCCAAATCAGTTCTCACTGGTACCTCCATTTTCCCAAAGAAACCCTCCTTCAGCAACTGACCATTGGCATACCTCTACTGATTATAATCCTACTAAACAGCACGTCTCAGGACCCTGAAGAATTTTTAGAACCATCCTCAGATGAAGTACAGTCTCAATGACCTTTTCAGTCTAACAATGCTAAAAGGCAAGTTACAACAGTTTAGAAGCCATGGTGGGAAACAAAGTATTGCCTGTAACTGTTTATTATTTCCTCAGTAATTTATCCCTCAACTTTCTTTGAAAAATAAAGGTTCTAAATATTATAGGAAAAGGCTTCCAGTAGTGTTAGAATCAAATGCAAAATAAGATATAAAACTGAAGATAGATATATAATGGATTATTTTGCAGGCAAGATATGGTAAAGTCTTAATGTTGCACCTTTGATTAAAAGGCACACCAAGTGTTCATGTTAGTTAACATTTTTGTTGTTGTTAGGTGCCATCAAGTAGTGTCCAACCCATAGCAACCCTTTTAGGGTTTTCAATGGCTGATTATTTCAGGATTGCCTTGGGAGTGGGTTGCCACATCATTCTCCCATTTTTGTGGTGCTGGGAATCGAACTCAGGACCTCAGAGACTGTAGAGCAGCACTCTACCAACTGAGCTAAATCCCAGCCAGTTAACATTTAGCTCATCATAATTTCTAGAAAGTGAGATTATGAGGGATTATTTTGATTACTTTTGAATGAATTCTTCAAAATTCCTTCAATAAGTATGAACTATATTTATGGTCACTAAAAGAGTACCTAGAGAGTGAAAAATGAGGCAGTGGTCAGGGTAGGTGGAGCATAGTATTCCCTCTACCTTCAGGCATTGGCACTGGCAGTTTAATAGATTCCCTTGAACTCATCACTACAACTATGGTTTCACCTACTTCCCTGGTTTCTTAAATAAATGCAAGCCTGAGCATTTCACCCTGTGGAGTGATTCTGGTACAAGGCAGTTTTCTGGGAGCTCCTGGGGAAGAAGGTGGTCTGTTCTTCTGAGAGAGTCAAGATTTTTCTCTTCGATCAGCTTGGTATGATATTTAGATACAAAGCCTCCCACTGCCATGTGTTCTGCCCCTGGGATAGAAGTTAGCCTCAGAATGAAGCTCATGATATGGAAAGCCGCAAAAGAAATGACGGTGAGTTTAATCAAACCAACCACTACTCCCAGCGTGCTTTTCGACCTTCCAATTACAGAGGCCAATAGATCTTTATTGTTGAAGCCAGATTACATTTTCTGTTCCTTACAGAACCAGACATCTATATGACACATAGAGATTCCTCTCTATGGTAACTTTTTTTTTTTTTTTTTTTTTTTTTTGTGGTACTGGAGGGTTTGAATCCAAGTCCTTGCACATACTTTGTAAGTACTTTGCCACTGGTCTGCAGCCCCACCCCCCTTTTCTATGTTTTGACACAGGTTCTCGCTAAGTAATGCAGGCTGCCTCTGGTCTCAACCGTGCGACGCTCCTGGCTCTGCCTCCCAAGTGTCTGAGATTACAGGCATGTGCCACCATGCCTGGGTTGGTACCTGAAAATTTGTAAGTAAATACTTTATCAAGAATAACTGCCTAGGCCAGGTATGGTGGCACATACCTATAATGCCACCTCTTGGAAGGCTGAAGCGGGAGGTCAGTGAATTTAAGGCCAGACTGAGCTACATAGTGAGATTCTGTCTCAGAAACAAAACAAAACAAAACAAAAAGACAAGACCAACTTCCCAATTGAATTTTTCTGCATTATTTTCTTTTGACAAAATAAATAGGGATTGGATAAGATGATCTAAAATGGTATGCTTCTTTGAAAGATCAAATTATAACTACATGAAATCTTTGAATTTTAGACATTTCAATCTTAGCCAGGCATGGAGCTCATGCCTGTAATCTCTACGATTTGGGAGGCAGAGACCAGAGGATTGCAAGTTCCAGGCCAGAGCTAGCCTGCCTAATTTAGCACGACTCTGACTCAAAATAAGAAATAAAAAAGGGCAGGGGATGCAGCTCAGTGAGAGAACACTTACAAAGTATGTGGAAGGCCTTGGGTCAACCCCCAAGTACTGAAAAAAAAAAAAGATATTTCAAATTTAAGCTTCAGCTGCTTTTTGAAGCTACTTGCTTTATACAAACTTCTCCAATTTAAAGAAAATTTTGCCAGTTGTGATTTTATGCCTATTTGCAGCCTTCAAAAGTGGAGAGAATACACTATAATTCTAGGAAGAGAGATGGAAAATGTAGACAAAGCTCATTAGCTTTGTCAGACATTTGATAAATAATTATAAAGCAACAGCAGAAAGATGTGTGCATAAACCCAAACTTTGATCTCCTTGGAAAACAACTGTTCTTAAAACAATTTAAAGCTCTAATCACACTTAATGTATTTTTAAGTATGGAATGCATGAACAGTTGAAATGTTCTTTGAATTCTGCCTGAATCTGGATTATTTTCCACGTCTGTTAATTAAGAAGAAATTCTATCATATACTACATTTAAATAGCTAGCTACAGAGTATATAAGTTGGAGACTAATAAACAAAATGATTGTCATGTACCTAATATAATATTTCAGACATTAACACTATTGGTTAGACTGTGCAAAGATTTAAGTACAACAAAGAAATATACTCATTAGCTTTTAATGATTGTAACAGACAGACACCATAGCTTTAAATTGCTTTTCAAAGTCGAGATTCTATTTTTGTAATCAATGCTCTAAATAAACATTCATCATTATGAAGACAAATCCTGTAAGTCATACACATATTTCTGTCTCCCTATGACAGACATTGATTTAGAAAGGGAAGACTAGATCCAACCTCCAGAAAACAGCTGGTCTCCTTAGATAAGGAAATCATTGAACTGGCTTTTAATATTGTAAGAAAAAAGGAGAGAGAAAGGAAAATAGAGAGATTTACTGTAGGAATAGACAACAAAAATCTGAACTACTTACATGAGACAACACAATTTATAATTCATAGAACATAACTTAATTATCACATTTCTTGATAACAGGCTTTAAACTATAGGATTATGTTTTCTTCCAAATCAGAACTGCCTGCCCTGCCATTTATAGCGGAATACATTCTGAGAAAAAGCAGGTGGCAGGAAAAGGTTAAAATTCTCTGTCTCTGAAATTCTGAGATATCATGAAGCTGCAGTGCATGGTAGGCCCCTCTTGAAAGCGCAGATAGCACTAAAAATCATGAAGAAAGTTAAATTGCCTAGGAAAAAGCTTGATTTCCTTCTTAAATCAGTAGGCCCATTTTATACAATGATTAAATACATACAATCACACTCAAGGCCATCAGAATTTATGTAAATTTCCCAAGGTAACCAGTGATGGGGTACTGTTGGCCCACACTTAGAAAGTTTTAGAAATGAAGGCACATTTTATTTTGGTTGTCAGGAATGTTCCCCTTTTGTTGTTGTTGTTGTTGTTGATAGGTGCCATCGAGTTGTATCCAACTCATAGTAACCCTAATAGGGTTTTCAATGGCTGATTGTTTTGGGATTGCCTTGGGAGTGGATTGCCACATCTTTCTCCCATGTTTGTGGTGCTGGGAATCAAACTCAGGACCTCAGAGACTGCAGAGCGAGACTCTGCCAACTGAGCTAAACCCCAGCCCCATTCTCCTTTTAAGAAATTAAAATCAGATTCCCAGTTACCTCAGTGGAAGTCTCTACTTAAAGACTTAAAGATTAAAAGAAAAATCCTATCCTTGCTTCTATATTTGGAACTAAAAGTTGTCTTAAAAAAGGAAAACACACCTTGAAGATCTATTTCAAGTCACTCAGCTCTATTTTACCCATAGCTTTCCTTGGTCAACAATTTTAAAAACTGGACTACTTGGAAATGACTCCTCTTTCTTATGTTTATACAAATGTAAAGAGGTATTCACTGACCAAATGAAGGGAGATACTGAAAGGTTTTTTTTCCTTTTTTTTCAGTGTAAGGGATTGAACCCAGAGTTTTGCACATGCTAGGCAGACACCCTACCACTGAGCTCCATCTCCAGCCCTTAGTTTCTTGAGACAAGGTCTCCCTAGGTAGCTTAGCCTGGCCTCAAGCTTATGATTCTTCAGCCTCTGCCTTCCAAGTACTGGGATTGTAGGCTGTACCACCACACCCTGCTTAAGAAAGTTTTAATTAGCACATGAGTGGCTCCTCACTCTGTACAAACTACCAGGTATCAGCAATGAAGAGTGTAGGTGCTTGAGTTGTATGTCTTGCTCTTCCTACTTAGTGTATATTTTGTCCTCTCATAACTAAAAGTGGTTTTAGGTAGGGTGTTCCTGCGATTACATGAGCCAATTCCTAAATTTCAATCAGCTCCTGCATGCAAGAATTCACAGGCATAGATCATATAAACCTGCAGACAATCCCTAAATCCTTGTTTTGGGGAATTAAAATATATGATTTTAAAAAATAGATTTTACTTTTTAATTATATTTACCTTTTCCTAATACTATAATAGGTTTGCTTTTCCAGGCTATACATCAATGGTAACCTCTGAATATTTCATTGGTGAGAGAAACTCCCCTGGTATTAAAAGAATAATAATACATGCTACAAATAAATACAAAATGGTTAATACAGAATTTTAGAGAGAATTCTAAGCCTGCAATCTACCACAGTGTTCTATTGAGAACAA
>VMDO01001179.1:82440-193997 GCA_007922755.1 Pedetes capensis
TCTTGCTTTTTTTTTTTTTTAAGAGAAAAATCCATAAAGCTTGAAAAGGCATTGGGGTAGATAAGAAGAAGAAAGAATAGAAAAGGAGCCACAGGTGATTTAAAAAAAAAAAAAGGTGGGGGGTGGGAAGAGAGATACAGAAGGAAAGGGATGGAAGAGAAAGAAAAACCAAGAAAGAAGAGGGACCAAGAAAGAGATCTTAGAGAGTGCTAGTAGAGAAAGAATTAAAGGAAAAATTAAAGAAACAAAGGTCAAGTGAAATCCCCCCAAAGAAGGGAATTTTAAAAAGGCTGGAAATGGACAGAACAAAGTTGGCATGGGGCTTTTTCCTCTCTGCTCCACCATTCCAGCACATGGCTTCAAACTCAAGGTCACATTATCATGTGGCTCCACCAACAGTCCCATCCAAGTTGTAAGCTGGAAAAAAGAGGAAAATCAGAAAGACAAAGAAGAGGTACCTCCCTCAGTTAGATCAGCTCCTTTTAAATAGTCTTCCTGAGATTTCCACAAACTTCCTCTTGAATCTCATTGGCCCGCAAGTAGTCACAAGGCCACATATGGCTGCGAAGTAGGCTGGGGGATGAAGTCCAAAATTGAGCAGCAATGTTAGCAATCAATCATGGGGTACTGCTACTACACAGTAAGGGACAAATTGAACAACTGCTGTACCAAAAATTCTTTAGTTAGCAGTAGCATCAGCCCCTTGCAATCTTGGCTCAGCCCCTTACCACCCTGTGACCTTGTGCAAGATTCTGTGTTCAATTGTTATGAGGAGTAAATGAATTAATACAGGCAAATCAGTCAACACTGTGCCTGGCACACAGTAAATCCTTATGACTGGCTAGTTAGGAAATTTATTTTCAATTGTTTCTTCATTCTAAAAATCATGGTATGCTGCTTCCTGGAATTCTGTGCATCTTAAATATGTAGAGAGAAATAACTTACACTTTGTAAAGCTTCTTTAGGATCTTAGTTGTGTTGGTCTACTTGGTAAGAATTCTCTAAAAGTTCCTTGACATTCAAAATTCAATAAGCTTTTACATTCTTGCCTGTGATAATATTATGTGATTCTGTGATTGCCTTATCTTTGTCATCTGAGAGATGAGGTGGAGTTGCCCCACTCTTTAAAACTCAAAGGTTATATAACTTTTGAAAATTCCATTTATTTTGTGTTGTTGATATCTATTTTAGTGCCAAAATCACTTTTTTTTTTGTAATTGAGTTGGGTAAAGTAGAATAATGTTCTCAAGAACAATGAGAGAAGCTAAATGTTGTGGATCAGGACTGTAATCCCAACACTTAGGAAGCTGAGGCAGGAGGATCATGAGTTCAAGACCACACTAGGCTACATAGTGAGACTGTCCAGAAAAAGAAGAAAATATAAGGAAGGAAAAAGGAGAGAGATAAACAGATAGACAAAGAAAAGGTTAATCACTGCTAACAACTCCTGAACCATTCTTATGAACTGCCTGATATCCCTCCTGTGGTCCTTTGCCTCTGATGGCCAGACTCACTCCCCAAGGAGTGAGTGATAAAAATGCCAAGGATTTGCTTAGCAAATTTAATTTGCTTACAAAGACAACTTGATGAGGTCTTGCATTATCCCTATTTCAACCACAAGAAAATCTCAAGTTCAGGAAGATGAGAACAACTAGCTTGAAATTTCAAAATAGTGAGTGGCTAAATCCAGACACAAATTCCATATGGCCTCTTCAAATCTAACCCACCTTATATAGAACTTTATTGATTCCATTAAACTCCTAAAAATGGATTTGAAAGGGATTGAGCAGCCTCAGAAAGGCAGGCAGCCAGCGGAGGGCAACCTTATCTCTGACTGAAGGATGTGAATTTGGTCTTTTTTGATGGCCTAGCGGGAACATGTTATTTGTGTCAGGCTGTGAGGGGACAGATTAATCTTCCTGTTTGCAGAACTGCTTTGACAATAGTTTCGGTGGGCACTGGCTATCATGTTAATATGCACAGTGGACTGGAGGGTTTATTTGGGGGAGGGATGGGGATTGTTTTGTTTTTGCTCAAATAATAAGATTTTATCATTCTCTTTCTCTGTGTGTGTGTGTGTGTGTGTGTGTGTGTGTGTGTGTGTGTGTGAGGTATAAAGAAAGAAGGAGGAAGCAGATGGTGGAGAGATTGGCAGGACATCTGAGGCTCAGTAGTTGAAGGAGTACTTTTAAGTCTTGCTCACACAAGATGTGAGCAGGCCTGGAGGCAGCCTGAATGACTGCAGTACTAAGGGCAACAGCAATGGAGGGAAGAGCGGGCCTCCTTTTCCAATCAAGTCTCCAGGGAAAAGGGTTTCATTGATCAGGAAGCATAGGTGCATCACAGTCTCACATATTCAATAGGTTTGTATTAAGGACCTACTACGTTACACCAAGTTGTGAAATACTGCTGTGTAGGTTGGCATCAGGTCTTCAAAACATGCTAGACTTGGGAATGTCAGAGTTCAGAGGCTCAGGGTGACATGTTTCCTGCACTGCAATTGATTAAAATCAAGACTACATTAATAACACATACATTTCTCTATAAAAATATAGCATATATCTAAGTGATAGGCTGAGCTACAATAGTCAGTCTCACCCATTGCAATTGCCCTAAGCAAATGGCATATGGGGCAGGGAAGATGAAAAGGTTAATAAAGATAACCTGTCAGCCCCACTCTCTTGCTTTATGAGATAGCCACAGTTATAATAACAATAATCATTCAATCAATCAATCTCTTATATGTACTTACAGTGCTAGCCCCTCCGTTGAATGCTTTGCACACCTTCATCCATTTAATCCCTATAACATCTCTTTGAATGATGAACCAATAAGCACCTACCATCGTAAACCCCCCTAGACAAGTGAGGACACTGGCACAGAGCAGTCAAGTGCCTTGCCCTAGGTTACATAACTAGGAAGGGAACAATTGAGACTTCAGCCAACCACATGGAATTGGATTAAATCATGTGTTAAATGTGGTGAGGAGGCCTCAGCCCTACTGATCTCTCCTGAAACTTGGGGGACAAGGTGGCAGTTTACATTTTTGGTTTTCATCCCCCACTCCAATTTCATGCTTTTGCTGAATGATTTCAACTTGCAGATTGTCTTCCCATCTCTCATATATTGTCCTCATTCTGCACCACAACACTAGAGGTTTGAGGCACAATTCTTTTTTTCTTATTTTTACATGTACTTTTCACACATAATATTTATATGAATCCCAGGACTGACAAGGCCAGTTTTAAGAAATCAGCATTCAAAAATTAGATTCTTGAGCAAAGTCAACTTTTTAACCCCATTATTGGATTAGGAATTATAACTATTTAATTGCTTTAGATTAGGAATTATAACTATAAAACAGCATTCCCAATGTGGTAGTAAACATGAGTTACATTTGGCCTGCGTGCCTTTTGAAAACGTGTACTTGAATTCAGATAGGTCAAGTACTTTTCAGTTTACCCCAGACCCCATCCCTCTCTAGTTTTTTAGGCTGGCAAGCTTCATTCACTTGCATTGCCATCCTGGACCATGAAAGCATTTCAATTTGCCTCCCTAATAACAACTTAGCCAGTTTAATACATAGGTTGTCAGCTTTCAGAGTCCAGAGTTGAAAACCAGGGAGCAGGATGTGGGGTTTGAGATACCGAGAGTCTAGTCAATTTTATCCAGACTTCTAGAGCTGTAAAAAAATAACACTGCTTAAGTGAGATGGGAGGATAATATTTTTAAAAATGAGACTAAAAAATTCTATCTCTAAACAAATTAGCAGAATATGCAAACCCATAAGCCCTTTCCTCAAAAAACAAAACAGTATACAATTTAGTCCCTGTACCTAGACAAGGGAGACAAGCCAAGAATTTATGCAGGTAAAACCTAGGCTGCTAGAAAAGAGAAAACTTGGGAAAGAAAAGGACTGTTAGAACTTTAACTAGAACCTTTTATGCCACCACCCAGCGGGATTAAATAAGGTCATATGGGGGAGCTAACAAGCCCTCCAGACCTCTCTCCATCTCCTGGAAAGCCTCTGGTAAGGGGAGCTCTCATCACATCATTTACTCATTCATTCAAAAGTATTTATCAGGGCTAGGGGTTAGCTCAGTTGGTAGAGTGCCGATACACCCTTCCTGAGGACCTGGGTTCTATCCTCAGCACCACAAAGCCAGAGAAGGATGTGGCAATCTACTCCTGAAGCAATCCCCGAACAATCAGCCATTGAAAACTCTATGAGGCTCTCTGTGAGTCGGACAGGACTCCAGGGCACCTAACACCACCAACAACATTACACTTGCCCTGAGTCCTTGAACTGCATCACGAAACAAAATGGTCAGAACCCTCACATCTAGTAGAAAAAAGCCAGACTGTAAACAAATGTTCAAGTCAGGTAATAGTTTGAAAGGGGATAAATTCTCTGAAAAGGGGAGAATATAGAAGGGCAAGAGCCATCTGGGTTTTACTAAAGGTTTCAAGAGAGCGAGGAAGTTTATGACTCAGAAAAACACTCAAAATTCAATATTCAGGTCCCTATTCTTAAAATGAGCGTTTCTGCTTCTCAGAGCCAAACACTTACCAGTGTCGTGACTTTCCTTTGCTGCTATTCTCTTCCTTTTTATCTGTTCCTTTCGAGATATCCTATTTATTATTGATTTTTAAATTATTTTAGATCTCCTTTGTTTTCATTTCAGCCAACTGAAGCTCTCAGGTTTCACCTCTACCCCTTTGGTGTTCATCAAGTTATTTTCCTTAACAACCCAAGAAATGTATAGCATGCTAGCAAAACCATCCTCAATCTACTATTCATCTCTATTGTCCTCATAGTGTTCCCTGGTCCAACTTGATTCTTAGTGTCTGTGCCAAACCATTGTGTTGTAATTGGAAAGCCAGCTGGAATAAGGCCATTACCTCTTGTGGCCCTGTGTGCACATGCAGTGATTCTTTGACTCAAGCAACAAGAACTTTGCCTGATGACACTTTACACAAAATGCAAGAAAGATTTCCACATTCAATTTTGCTAACAGTATAATATATATCCTGGAAGGAACTGTAGGTACCATTATCTGAAAAAAAATGACTTTTCTTTTACAAAAAAGTTTCATTTTATGTACAACTATTAGTGAATACAACTCAGTTAAGAGCTTTAACAAGTAATTCTAGTTATGGGTGCTAAGAATAATGAACCTGTTCTTTTTTGCTTATCACTGGAAATGGCCAAATCATTGTGGATCTCAAGAGTAACTAATGGTCCAAGACAACAGGGTTTGGCAAATGAGTATTTTATAGCTCAGTGACTCTTGGAATGCAGGCTAGACCATTCAGGTATTTAAGTGTTATCCAAGTCCTCTTCAATTGAGCAAATGGGTCTATAATAATTAAAATACTGTAAACATGGTGACACAGTGCCTGAGTTTTCAAAGTGAGCCTCTTTATTCCTGCGGGAAGGAAATGAGGTGTTGCCTTGTTAGGAATGCACTGTTTACATCTAGAAGCATCCTGACAAGCTGATGGGAGAGCCTCCTTTGTGAGCCCATGGCCCCTCCACTGTCCTCCTCTGTAGCTCCCCAGAAGCATCTGTGAAGGGGGCAGTGTAGGTGACAGGAGCTGGGTTCTTTCTAATTCTCCTTTCTTTGTGTCTTTCCATTCTCCTTGTGTCTTTCCATTTCAGTGAACAGCCCTCTCACTTCCTGAACCAGACTTCACCAACATGTCATCCTCTACCCAAGAGCTCAACACACCAGGGAAATAAAGAGTGGTTCTATTTTTATGATGATTGGAGACATTTATTCCACATATAGAAATGCCTTCCTTCTCCCCACCTCTTGGTAGATATTCCACTTTCCCAAGAGAAATTGTTATTACAATCTTCTGGAGAAAGAGGATGTCAAATGAAGTAATCTTGATCCATAACTATCTTAATTCTGGGCATCAAATGGTCAGTGAGGGGAAATTTCTATTGCTTCCAAAGAAAATTGAAGAACCAAAGCTATATTATTAATTATAGCTTTGAAATATTTTTGTTGACCTTCTGCTAAGGGGATATGAAAACATTGAAGCAAAGGATAACAAAATGGCAGCAAAAGGGTGTCAGGCAGTGAGGTCAGGTAGTACCTTGTCGAAGTTTAATTAGTTGTAGCTCTGAGGTCTGAGAGAAACTACCTGAGTCACCCCAATAAATTGGCTTGCAGGAATTAGAAATAAAATACCCTTCCAGGGACTCTTTCAAGAAGATATGACCTAAAAAAAGACGTAGTTGATTTTTGATTGACTGTTTGGGGAATGTCCTCTCCTAAGGGAGAGGCTGTGTGTCTTTTTTCATTAATTCCAGAGTTTAACTAGCCTAGGGCACTTACCCAATAAAGATTTAAACCATTCAGAGAATCAGAGAGTGAAGGAGGCTCAGGAGGCTGCAATCCCTCGCCTACAGGAAGGACCCGATTCACAAAATTGTATTTTTCAAAGGCAGATTCTTATCTCGCCTTTCCTCAGAAGAATTCAGAACAAGATATTCCAACAATTTCCTTAAAGGCGAGAAGTTCTTTCTAATATTTCATTAGAACCCCCCTTTTCTACCTGTCAAATGTAGAAGCAGAGAACAGCTGCTTAAACTCACTCAAGTAGCATTGCTTGGTTCCCATGAAGACTGTGATTAAGGTTTTCCTCTCCCCAGGGTTCATAGCCCAGGGAGACAAATCTTGGTCTTTAGCATTTCTTCACGAGATTGTTCCCCAAACTATTAATAATGTCTTAAAAATAATGCCTTAGAGGTTTGCTCCAAGCTCTCCCAAATACCCTTCCATTATTAGATTTATGCTTCTGAGGGCACTGACTTTTAAGCATCTCTTAATTTTTGCAGAATCCTTCCTTCTAGAAGACCATTCTTTTTGTCATGGACAGAGTGACAAACTGTACCAGTGTGCCAGGACCAACGGAGTTCCCAGGACATAAAAGACTTTCAGCACTAAAATAAGGAAAGTCTCAAGTTAACTGGAAGAGATGGTCACCCTACAAAGTCAAGTCCAATCTGCTCTGACTCTCAGGCAGGGCAAGAGGAACCCTAGAATGCTGTCACTTTCCTGCAACCTTTGCCACCTAGAGCACCTTCTGAACCACTTTGCAGAGCTCCCTAGGGTCCAAGGAGCACAGACTGAACATCATGATCCAAGGAATATTTGGAAGAGTGCTAAGTATAGAGCAGCCTTTTTTCACAGCAGCAGTAGCAGCAGGAATCCATTTGGGGCAGGATAGTCCTTTATTGTGTGGACCTGCCCTATGTACTGGAAGATATTTTGCAATGGGCCCAGACTCTACTCACCAGATGCCAATGCTATGCTCCCAAATGTGATGTCTCCAAACATCTCTGTCAAACCTCCTACCCTGTGTGCTCTTGAGAACTACTGGTTTGTTGTTGTTGTTGTCAGGTGCCATCGAGTCGGTGTCCGACTCATAGCGACCCTCATAGGGTTTTCAATGGCAGACTGTTTTGGGATTGCCTTGGGAGTGGATTGCCAGGTCCTTCTCCCATTTTTGCGGCGCTGGGAATTGAACTCGGGACCTCAGAGACTGCAGCGCAGCGCTCTACCAGCTGAGCTAAATCCCAGCCCAGAGAACTACTGGTAGAGAGTGATAATTCTGTCATCCTTTCCAAGGTACAGCTCACTAGGTGGGCCATAGAATCAATGTAGTGGGGCATGTCAGCATGCCAGCATTGGAAGAAATACAAAGAGTGAAGACAAAATGGAATAGGGTAGGAGACGATAGAATGGAATGGAATGGAACAGAGCAGAATAGAATAGAACAGAACAGAACAGAACAGAAGAGAACAGAACAGAACAGCAGAAGAGGGAGGAGAGAAGAAAAGGGAAGGGAAGGGAAGGGAAGAGAAGGGAAGAGGAAGAGGAAGGGAGGGGAGGGGAGGGTAAGGGAGGGGAGGGGGAGGGGAGGGGAGGGAAGGGAAGAGTGGAGTCTCACATGTAATAAAGGTAAGTATTATTTTGTCAAACTTTTGTGTCAGACTTAGACATAGGTGAGTGTACATGTTGTCACTCACAATGTAAAATTATATATTTTGTCAGTACTGGGAGTTGAACCTAGGGACTCACTTTGCACATACTAGACAAGTACTCTGCCACTGAGCAGCACTCTAGTTCCTTTTTTATGTTTTATTTTTGAGACAAGATCTTGTTAAGTTGCACAGGCTGCTGCTGGCCTTGAGCTCATGATCCTCCTTCCCTGGGATTAGAGGTGTGCACCATGGCACCTGGCTAAAATTATTTCTGTTATAAGTCATAGTCAGAAAAGTTTGAAACCCTATGCTAGTCCTTGCCTATCGTATTCTCTTGCATTAATTCAAGTGAGGACACCTCCATGCTCTATCCCCACCTGCCACGGCACCTAGCCTCTGACATCTAGTCATCACGTTTGCAAAATCAATCCCAGCAGTAGCTCATAGGTACAAAGTTGGAATGATCCTACATGAATTATCCCTGAAACTTCTCCTTGCTTGTTTGTATCCACTTCACCAAATTCTCAATATCACCTTGGACTTGATTTAAGTGCAGGAAAGAAGATGTCATTGACAAATTTAATATGAATATACTTTATCCCACCATCTGAGTCACTCACTGTAACTGTGTAGGCCCTCGGTGAAATCCTCCCAGGGTAGAAGTTTCTCATACTAGGCAGCATCGTTCTTCTATGTCTCCTCAAATTCTGTGAATACGGGAATGAGACATTTTTCACTCTGAGCTTCATTTCACTGTCTTTCTCTGAGCCATCTATTCCTGGGGGGAGTTAGTGCATCCACAGGGCTTTGCTTTAAATAACAGTTGCTCAGCCTGTAGCAGACTTTTTCACATTATGCACAGACCACACCTCACAGACTCAGTGGTCATAAACCAGGCCCCTGGAGACCCTGACAGAGTGCCTAGTAAAGAAAATAGCTGGTATTTTAGTTTCCTGAAGACGTGAGAGCTAAGAGCCTGGTGGATTTGTAGGCCTCGATCAGGAATCAGTTGGGCCATTAGAAAGAAATTATGGTGGGTTTGATTTTTAGTGGAAATAAACCTTGCCAGTAGTCCATCGAAGATATTTATCTTGGTCCTCCAATCACTTAGGGTCAGGAAGTAAAAGTCAGCTAAGTGGAAAGATTTGTGTTTTTCAAATGATGCTGAGCATAATCAGCCTGGGACCATATGACCTCAAGGCCAGCAAATAAGAATTTGTAGAAGCTATTTCTCCACAGGGGTTCCGACCAAATCCAAGGTAAACATGGAAATGAGAACGAGAGAAATTCAGGGCTCCCTCATCCCTCTTCTCATTTACAGTCACATTGTGGGTGTTCCGGGTTGAAATACGTGTCCCACCCCCAATACATATGTGGAAGTTCTACCCTCTAGTACCTCAGAATGTGACTTTTGGAGATGGGGTCTTTAGAGAGGTAATCAGGTTAAAATGAATTCATTACGGTGGGCCCTAATTCAAAACAATTGGTGTGTTTATAAATTGGGTCATTCTGGAAACATAGAGACACTCCGGAAGAATATCATATGAAGGCTGTCCTGTCCTTCCCCAGCCAAAGGATCACCAGAAGTGAAGAGATAGGCCTGGGACAGATCCTTTCCTAGAATCTTCAGAGAGAGCAAGGCCCAGCTGACTTCCTAACTTCAGACCTTCTACCCACCAGAACCATGAGAGAATACATTTCTATTGTGTAAGCTGGCTAGCGTATGGAGCTTTGTCATCACAGCCCTAGCAAACTAATTTAGTGGGGATGAGAATTATTCTTTTCCCATTACCATGCAAAAGTATACATTTAACACCCCCCACACTTAAAGACACATACCACCCACCAGATACAATATCTACCACACCCACGTACACACTGCATATACCACACATATTCCCATAGATATCCTGACATCTTCATTTCTCTTAGTCATCTTTCTAGTCACTTTTATTACCAAAAGAGGCTAGCAGCTGAATTCATCTCAGACATGCTGAAATTAGAATTTCTAGAAATTGGGTCCAGGAATTTTTAAGAAATATCTTTCCATATTTAGGTCATCATTGAGATGTGGTAAGTACTGCTCTGCCTCCCACTGCCTTTTGATTGGATTTCCACATGATGGGACAAGGACGGAAGAATGAAGTTCCAGAATTAAGCAGCCCAGACAGCATGGCGACAGGCCACAGGAGGATTCCTGCCCTGCCTGGATGTGAGAGTCCATAACCATAACAGGAAAGCTTGGGAAGCATTGTGAGCTCTGTTTGGGGGAGGAAGGTGACAATAGACATGAATTAAAAAAAAGAAAGGGGAGACATTAAATCCAATTAGAAATCTATTATGTCACTGACACACAGCCTACTTGCAGTTTCTAGGGACACAATCAGGACCACTAACAGTGAGATTTCCATTCGATGTTGGGAATTAAAGAACTCAAAGTAATAACACAATACTCACTCCAGGACCAGGAGACAGTACAGATGTGGGCTTCTCAGGACATGGGCAAATTTCCATACTAACCTTGTGAATGTGACCACAGCCTCAAGAGCTTCATATCAGATCTAATGCCAATTTCTGGATTAAGGATAAATATGGCAATGTTTGCCGGTTAACGGTATTTAAATCTTCTACCCATATTGCTGAGCTGTGAGAGGTTACTGATTATGCCTGGGGTGCTATTCAAAGTTATATGCCTTGTGGATTCCAGATAAATACTGGTTGACTATCTGATTTAACCCCACCATGAAAGCTGAGCACCTCAGTATTCTCTATAATCATGTCAGATACATTGGAACCAAAGAAGCACCGAGGTGGGAGATTTTCCCCATCTCGCTTTCTCTGCAAGAATTCCCTGTGCTGCTTATAAATATGCTGATCAAAACCTGCATCAAAGACAAATGCATTTCCATATTCCCAGTTTTCTTTATGATCAGAGAATGGATCAAAGAGAACACATATCTCCTCATTCACATTTTTCTTTTCCTTCCTGATTTAGAGGTCAGAAAAGCCTTGCATGGGGGAATAGAGCAAACAATGTGAAGTCCACATAGGGGTATTATCCCCTATGAGCTCAAGGTTACAAGTATTTTCAAATTCTTTCCCCATCTGTACTTGTACAGGTAGAAATGTCTTAATTCCTTTCCCTAATATATTCTATTTTACTCAGAGGTGAAAATAACCATTTTTATAGTTTGATATTTGAAATGAAAAGAGGTACTACAAACCTTAAAATAGTATACAATGATCTATTAAATTTTAATCATAATGCTTGATTTAAAAATAATGTTTAGGATTTCAGTTGGACCTTAGATACAAGTAAGAGATGAAAATGAATTTTACCTTTTAATTGAAAATGTTCTCAGCTGTATCTCAAAACTGACCAACTTCGTTGGGTGTTTAATTAATGATGAGGAGGTTAAGTTTGAAGATTTTAACTGCTGCTTTTCTCTAAATATTTTCATGTCATTTCTTTCTGTTTTAGTTTTGCAGATCCAGCAGCAAGAACCTATACTGTGAATATGAGTAATTTTCCTAACAACTTAGTGTGAATTAAAGAAATTAAAGTGTGCTATTATATTTTGTTTCCCATGACTTACCTAAGACAATAATAGTAACAATTCTGCTTTCCCATTGTGGAGATGCTGTTGACCCTAAGACAATGTTATTACACATTTTAAATAAAGTGCCCATGTAGAAAATAAGTGAGTTTACTTCACAGTTCCAGTTAGATAAAAGACTCAGAATAAATTTCAATATATTCAACAATTTGATTCCAGTAACAATTTATTAAGTGAAATAAAATATAATTTGTTAATACCTAAAGGGTAATCATTCATACTGTTACTGAAGGAAGAAAGAAGGGGAAGAAAGAATAGTGGGAGGAAGGTAGGAAGGAATGAAGGAAGAGAGGAAGGAAGGGAAAGAAGGAAGGAAGGAAAGGAAGGAAGGAAGGAAGGAATGAAGGAAGGAAGGAACGAAGGGAGGAAGGAACGAAGGAAGGAAGGAATTCCTGAAAAGCAAATTACTAAAAAGATAGAAATGAGCTTATAGGAATCAGCTGTGACATTATAGCCATACCATGACATCCTGAAGCTTCTAGAAAAATTAGGTTTTTGAATTAGATGGCATCAGAGATCCTTTTCAGTTCTGCCTTTCTCTGATTTTTGTGCAATAAAGTCAGCCTCAAAGTGTTCATAAAATTTTCCTTATAGATATTTGGTACTAGCAATTTTACCTTTGAAAGCCACAATTTCTAGAGTTCTCCCACATTCCACTGGGGTGCTAAAAATGATCTCCTACTTTCTATTATTATTATTATTATTATTATTATTATTATTATTATTAGGCTGGGATTTACCTCAGTTGGTAGAGCACCACTCTGCAGTCTCTGAGGTCCCTAGTTCGATTCCCAGCACCACAAAAATGGGAGAAAGACATGGCAACCCACTCCCAAGGCAATCCCGAAACAATCTGCCATTGAAAACCCTATGAGGGTCTCTATGAGTCGGACACGACTCAATGGCACCTAACAACAACAACAACAACAACAACAACAACAACATTATTGTTACTGTTGTTGTTGCTGTTGTTATTGTTGTTATTATTATTATTATTATTATTATTATTTTGCAGTGCTAGGGGGTTGAACCCAGGGCCTCACACATGCTTTGCAAGTGCTTTACCACCCCCAGCCCCTTTTTTACTTTTTATTTTGAGGCAGGGTCTTGCTGAGTTGCGTAGGCAGCCTCTGGCCTCCAACTCGTGATCTTCCTGCCTCAGTTTCTCAAGTTGCTAGAATTATAGACGTGGGACACCCTACCTGGCTGATTCCCCAGTTTCACAAGATTTGACAACTTTTCCATGGGTTCAGAGCAGAAATGTCCACAGTCTGCAACTCTATCAGCAGTTCATTTGACCCGAGAGAACAATCTTTTACTTGAAGTCCCTTTGCAGTTCCCCACATGGAAACTCAGCACTGAGTGGCCCCAGCAACACTCCTTGGTCTGTCCAGTCCTAGATCCTTTTGCCACTCACCAATGACCAATGTCTTACTTGAATTTTTCCCTTGTTATATGTTCCTATTGCTATCCATACCATGAGCCTATCATTGCTAAGTAAATTTCCTTAGGACCACACACATATAATCACTCATCACACCCACAATACACACAATCAACTACTTAGTTTCATGTTTCACTGAAGTATAACTTTCATATGGTAACAGTACACAGCTTGATGAATTTTAACTGACATGCTTTGAAGTGCAGATCTATAAACTAACATAGGCATTCACCAATGCAACCACCAGCCAGATCAAGACAGAGCATCTCCAGGACCCAGAAGGTGATCTAACACCACCTCTCAGCCCTTGTAACTCCATCTTCCCAGTTCCCAACATATACACATGCTGGAAGAAGACATCTTTTCATCCAGTATCGAGTTCCTAGGACTGTCCTGCTTTTCCATGACTCCTTCTTCATGCTGTTCTCTTCCAGACAGCTCAGGGGTTGGAGTCCTGCTCCCATCCTCTCATTTCTTCCTGGCCAGAGAAGATCCTATGCTTAAGCATAATGATAACAACACTGGGTATCCAATCTCTACATACCCCAAACCTATTCCTCCAGAAAGCTTTTCTGATAATAGCAATGTCTGTTACTTATTGAGCACCACCTGCTCTGTGCCATCCCACCCACAGGAGCATCTCACTTCTACAATTCAGGAAATGCTGGCACATATAAAAACAATTCCAGACAGCAAAAAATAGGTTTATTCTACATTTTGTAGGTAAGGTGCTGACCCTTGCATTGTGCAGAAAGTAAACAGCAGCAATAGAGGCTTCACCTCTGAAGCTTATGCACTCTCTGCTTTCCGTCAACCCAGTGCTTTCATTCATTTATTCATCAATATTCATTCAGCTCCTACTATGTGTTAGATGTTATAGTATGGACTGGAGATGAAGAAGTGAAGAAAGACAAAAATCTCAGAGCTGGCACATGCCTATAACTCCACACATGGGAGGCTGAGGCAGGAGGATCATGAGTTTGAGGCCATCCTGGGGTGCATAGGGAGACTCTATCTAAAGAGAGAGAGAGAGAGAGAGAGAGAGAGGGAGGGGAAGAGGGAGTGACAGTGAGAGTGTGTCACTAAATCTCTGCTCTCAGGGAACTTAACACTCTGGTGACAGAAAGCAGCAAAAGGGCAAGACAAATAAGTAAAATATATAGTACCATTAGATAATGTTCAGTGCAGTAGAGAAAACTAAAAGAAAGAGTGTGAGCAGTGAGATCAGCAGGTGTTACAGTTGTAAACTGAGTGGCCATATAGGACGCGCTGGGAAGGTCATGGAGGGTTTTTTGTTTTAGTTTTTTTTTTTTTCCAAAACTGGGGGGTTGAACTCAGGTCCTCAAGCGTACTAGGCAAGCACTTTACTACTGAGCTGCATCTCCATCCCCCCTCCTTCTTTTAAATTTTGAGACAGGCTCTTCCTAAATTGTACAGGCTACCTTTGGCCTTGAAACTTCAATCCCCCTGCCTCAGCCTCCAGAGTCACTGGGATTACAGGTACGCACCATACTGCTTGGCTTTAGAGTCAAGTCTTAAAGGATATAAGAGCTCCAGCCCTGTGGTTATCTAGGGGAGCAGCAATGCCAGGAGGAGGGACCAGCATGTGCAAAAGCCCTGAGGGAGAAACAATGGACTGGCCAATGTGGCCAGGCAAGACTAAGTTGGGACAAGAGCAAAAGAACAGGAGCAGGAGAAGTCAGAGAAAAAGTGGAGTAAGCATCGAGGTTGTAAAGAGCCTTGTAGAGCACAAAGATGATAATGTCTTTACCTTATAAGCACAACTACAGAACAGTGTGCTCTGTGTGTGTGTCAGTATCTTGTTAGAAGTCCAGGTTTTATGACTGTATGGACCATTTGTCCACTAGATTATGAGCTTCCTGAACACAGAGAACATTTCCTATATTTTCAGTCACTCCCTACCTCGTACACCCTTCAGGTCCATGGCAGTAATCTTTTCCTGCCAAATACTAACATATTCTTGGAATCCTGAAGAACTAATTATACTTCAAAGAGTTCCTACATATGGATTACCATTTTTTCAGTTGCTTTCGCAGTGGTAATCATTCAATCAGACATCAGAAACCAATAAAGCCTAGCATTCTTCTCCACGGAAAATTTCTGGCTACATTACATCAACAACTGTGTGCATTACACTATGAACAACACCTATCAACAAGAATGAGGATGTTGTAATTGTGTGATGCCATCTACAAAGCATGTTGCCTGAAAGAAGAGAATGACACAGTGTTTCATTTTTCAACAGTCATTAATGACATGAGTGTAGATTGTGAGAATAAATCACACTACTCACTAACACATGGTGCCAGCCCAAACAGGAAATAAAAGGCATCCTGGATGCAAGCATCCAACTCAGAAATTCTTAGGTATAATCAAGGAAACATAAACCATTCATTCATTTACTTTATAAACATTTATTAAGACCATACTATGTTCCAAAATTGGAAGCACAATGGTGAGCAAAATTAAGCATAGTTAGTGTTGTGATGGAGCTTCCATTTATCAAACCATCATACAAGTATCACCATGACAAGTAATATGAACAAAGGCACACCAGAGAGGAATGTGGCCAGTCAGGTGTAGATTTACCTGAGAAAGTAAAACTGGAGTTGCAATCTGCAGGACAAATGGCTAGTTAACCAGGCAAAGTGTGAGGGAACAGTGCTTGAGTGATAGGGAACAGCCTCTTCAAAGAAAGGGCCTATGGTAGGAGACATGTGGAAAACGCAGAGATGGCTAATGACATCACCACCTTCTTTCCACAGAAAATGGGTATAGAGTAAATGAGGGGAAAAGGGCAGGCATCACAAGAGGGATCCAGGTAGTAGCTACTGAAAAGAACGCTGATGGAAACAGGAGCACAGAGGTCTTTTCTCTACAATGTTTCCTCTATCAGACCTTCTAAATCTGGGTCTTTTGTGTTTGCAGCCTAGAATACTGAATTTTATTTAGCATCAGGCATGCTAGGGTATAGCATAGCCCTGTGTCATCCAATCCCGTCAGATCTCAGAAGCTAAGCAGGATCGGGCCTGGTTAGTACTTGGATGGAGACTACCTGGGAACACCAGGTGCTGTAGGCTTGGGAGAAGGACCCGGCAACCCACTCCCAAAAAACAATCAGCCGTTGGGAACACTATGAATAGCAGAGAAGCACTGACAATAGTGTTTCACCTGTTGTACAGAGGGTCGCTATGAGTCAGATACCAACGCAACGGCACTTAACAACAACAACAATGCTAGGGTAACTCCCTCATTTCTGCAGACTGGTGCAATGAAGTTCAAGAAATGAACAAGTGGCAAGATGCATCTGAAGGAATATGTGGGCTATTGAGATGATGGGGAGATAGGAAAGGCAAGGTATGAAAGTGGATGCTGTATCAGTGGGAGTGGGTTCTAAGGGAAACATGGCCTTCCTAATACTGCAACAAATACCCAGATGCTACCATATCCACTGTGCTAGTGAGAGTTGGCAAAATATTATTTCTCTTGAAAAGCATACAATCAGGTCTGCTATTATGACCATTTCTTAGAGTTAAAATTAATATTTTGAGGAAAATGGTAGTGATTTAAATGAAAAGGCTATACTGAGGGGGTTTTTATGCACCTTATGGAGTCTTAGATTATTTGAACATTACTGCCTTTTTGCTAATGGACAATCACTCTGATTTAGCTTACAAAACACCAAGCAATCAGTGTGAGAACTACTTAGTTATCTCAGTCTTGAAGTTTTCATGTGTGATGAATCTGAGACCCTGATGATATTTATTCATTACATTTTTAATGATATATCAGGTTACCATAGCAATTCTTGTTCCCTGGAAACTTCTTCCTTGCAACACACGTTTATTGTGTGCTGCATTAACGGCCTGATCCTATTGTTTGAGCTGTCTCATTAGCTCAAATAATCTGAAGCTATTTCAAAATGTTAAGCAATAACAATATATTTTAAAACTACTTAGTTCAGAATAACATTTATTTAAGGAAATAGCCCACCTTTAAATCATTCTTTGTCCACAAAGCTTTCATTGACCCTAAAGCCATGATATTTGTTAAGCCTACACATAGTTAAGGGATTATGTGATTCAATGGAATGACTGAATATATACACTTTAATATGGTTCATCAGTATATTTTTACATCAATTCTATGTTTGATATTAATTTAATATTTACTATTGTCCTTGTATCCTCATATAGATTATCATTTCTATAGATTAGAAGCAATTATGGGTAAAACTGTGTGCCCCACGTGCATGTTGAAGTCGTAATCCAACTACATGTGAATGCAATCTTTTTTGAAAATAAGATCTTTGCAGATAATAGGGTCAAGATGAGCTTATTAGGATGAGTCTCAATCCAAAATGACTGGGTCTTTATAATAAGTGTGAAATTTGGACACATGAGACATATATACATACATATATATATATATATATATATATATATATATATGAATGAATATTGAGAAACACAGAATATGTGATGATGAAGGGAGAGGTCAGGTGTTGCTTCTACAAGCCAAGGAACAGCAAAGATTGCCAATAAACCATCAGAATCTAGGAGAGAGGCTTGGAATAGATCCTTCTGCATAGTTCTCTGAAGCAATCACCTCTGTCAACACCTTGATCTCAGACTTGAGCATTCAGAATTATGAGACAAACTTCTGCTGGTTAAGCTACCCAGGTTGCAATATTTTGTTACAATGATTAGTTTCCTGAACTAATAAAGAAGGTGAGAGTAATAATTTAATTTGTATCCCCATTTTCTAATGCAATGACTTTTATTTTTATTAAGAAGTAAAATAATTCTTTAGCACAAAGTATCTTTCAATCATTAAATTTTTCCCTTGTTCATTTATCTATCTAACAAATATGATCACCAAATCCATTGGAAAAGGATTTGCTAAGCATTAGGATGAAGGTAGGGGTACAATGGTGAGTAATGGGCTATGGCCTCCAGTTTCTAATAATAACTTCCTTGTGGTTTCTGGCTGCTGGCTAACAAAATTCATGTTAGATAGTTTGTGTAAATTTTCCCACTTAATCCTCAACACAAATTACTGTAACTAGGTAATTAGTACCTTCAATTTTCAGAAAAAGACTAAGTCACTGAGGCTCAAAATTTTGAGCAGATTATTACTAAAGATCACAAAGGCAATAAGCACTTGAGTTGTTGGCATGGGAAGTCAAACCAGTGTGACTCTGCTGGACATTTTTCTTCTACTCCACTTTGCCTCTTGTAAGGTGCTAGGAATACAGAAAGATAAGTGACTATAAATATGGCAGGGACTTGGTGTGAAAAAGAAGCAAAACTCTATTTATATTCATGAAAAGAAGACATGATTGGAAGAATCAGATAAAATTTAATGGAGGAGGTTACCTTTGAAATAGGCAATGATGAATAGAATTTCCAAGGGTAGAACAAAAAAGATTTCAGTTATTAAAAATAACAGGAATCTGGAAGCTTCCCCCATTACAGATTTTTTTCAAGAGCATGGAATGATTCCAATAATGCCAACAAGAGTCTAGAACAATATAAGACCAGATATGGAGGGCTTTGATGTGATGTGCTTGGATTTTATTTGGCAGGAAACAGAGCCAGTAAAATAACTTAAACAGAGAAGTTCTTGAGGAAGACTGATTAGGATGTATATTAAATTAAAAAGCCACTTAGGGATCATCATAATAGTCAAGAGGTAATGAGATTGAACAAGGATAACCAACTTAAGAATGCAGCAGAGAAGTTAAACAAGTTGATTATGGAGGAATATGGATATAGTTTGGTAAGTGAGAAGACCATGATATTCAAGAATGATTGTAATGGTGGCAATACTATTACCAGACCCAGTGAAATCAGGAAGGCAGGATGGCTTTTGAAAGATCTCAAAGTTCGAGATATTAACAAGGCAGATGGAAAAGTAGAATTTGGAGTCAAAATTGATAAGAATTAATGGTACAAATTATGAAGCAAAACTCATTAAAGTGATTATTGAAGTCATGCCTATGAATAAAACCATCATGGAAAAGATTAGAGGGAGATAGAATAAAGAGAGAGAAAACATTATTAAAACTTCACTAATTGGCACAATTCTTGGCATGCAGAAAACATTAGCAGATATCTGTTGTTGAGTTAATATGGATGATGAGGAGGAAGAGAAAGTGAAGGATAAGCAAAGGGGCAAGAAAAGAGTTGGACATGGATGTGCCAAGCCACGGAGAATTTTGCAACTTAGAGGTAATCCATTAGTGCCAAGTGCTGTAAAGAAATAAAGGTACCGAGGCTGAGAAATGATCTGAGTAATTAGAAGTATATATATATATATATATATATATATATATATATATATATATATATATACAAAATGATTAGAAATTGGGAAGAAGTAGACTAATAACACAAAGGAAAATGGCATAGTAGGTAGGCAGGTCACGAGAGTTGAAAGCAAGCAAGGCCAGGATGTTAAACCCATTGGCATATATGTTACTATCATGAAGATGCTAATGTAGAATAGAATAAAGACAAAACTGATAGTAAAGTCTCTAGGCAAGATTGGTATGACCTGGGTGTTTGCTTCCTCTCCAAAAGAACCTACTTTTTAAAGGAAGCATTTTGGTGAGAGATGATGGCAAAAGAAAAATATGGGAGTTCTAGTGAGCAAGACGATTTGACCAATCCCTCTTCCTAAACAACTGAGTCAAGATAAGGTAAACAGAAGAAGTAGCTTCTAAGGAAGTGATGTTACTCAGAAGAGACATATTTTAATTAAAGAAGAATAGAACACACATTTGAGGCAAAGGTGGCAGTAGAATTTCCTCCTGAATACGTCCCACAAATTATAGTGGAAGGGGCTGTCTAAATGGCAGAAAATGCAGAGTGAGCTTGCAGAAGGATCTCTCCCACATGCCTGGGAGCACTTTCTTCTATACAAAGGTCAGAATTATACGTCCACCAGTGAAATCCTCTGGGCTGGGATTTAGCTTGGGCTGGGATTTAGCTCAGTGGGTAGAGTGCTGCGCTGCAGTCTCTGAGGCCCCAAGTTCAATTCCCAGCACCACATAAATGGGAGAAGGGCCTGGCAATCCACTCCCAAGGCAATCCCGAAACAGCCATTGAAAACCCTATGAGGGTCGCTATGAGTCGGATACCGACTCGATGGCACCTAACAACAACAACAACAAGTGAAATCCTCTATCCTGAGAATTAACATATGTGTTGTGGATAGAAATGAATTCCACATGTTAATCCTTGATAAATCATGGCAAAGTAAAAATAGTATTGTATTATGTTTTCTCTACAGTTCCATGCTTGTGGTCCCCTTCATGAAAACTTTCATTATGTTTTTCTCTTTATTGCTGAATCCCTGGTGATCTCTATCATTTCTAATGAATCCAATTGAATGGAACTTGGCTTTGATTAACATAAATAGGTTCTAAAGTACACTATACATCGGTCTTCCTTCTTTCTCCTCTTCCCTGAATATGGGCATGATTAAAAGATTTGGAAGAAAATTAATGTTTCTGACACAAATATTTGATGGTGTTTGAATAATATTTGATTAGAAGAGAAAAGTATTGGCCCTACTTTTTGGCCTAACATCAGAAGAGATAAATATAACTCAAGCCTATGAACTTACTGGAAGGACGAAATTAACAAGAAACTCAGCAATTACAGAGTGGTAAGAGGACACAACCTCCAGTTTGATGCCGAAACAGAAAAGGTCTTTGAAGGATTTTTAAATTTGTGTTTGTTTTTGCAGTGCCAGGGATCAAACCCAGGACCTCCTGCATGCTAGGCAAGCATTCTGCCACTGAGCTATATTCCCAGCCCCTTGGAAGGATATGTTAAAAAACAAAACACCGATTGTCAGCCCTGATGGTGACACAATTGTTTTTGGCACCAGCACTCTAGGGTGCACTGGTAATTGAGTTGATCCATCCTCACGATACAGGAGAAAGGCTAGGACATATCCTATCAGGAAAACCCAGAAAGAGTATTTCAGAATGGGTTAGAAATTAAAGTATATTTAATCTCAAAATATCTAAACAATATTTTGAAATTGAGACTGGAAATTATACCCCACTGCTGAAATTTCTTTTTTAATTTTTAAAAAATTAATATTTTTCAATTGGCACACAGTAACTATACATGCTTATGGGGTACAGTGTGGCATTTAATATACATGCATACAATGTATAATGATCAGATCAGGGTAATTAGCATATCTTTCACCTAAAAGATATATCCTCTCTTTGTGTGGAGAACATTCCAAATCACCTCTACTAGCTATTTAGAAATACTCAGTCAATCACCATCAACCGTTGTTAATCTGTTGTGCTGTAGAACATTAGAAGTTACCTCTCTCATTGAACTCCTAAATGGTTGTATCTCCCTCCTTCTCTCCTTCACACCCTTGCAAGACTCTGGTAACCACTATTCTATTCTATCCTTCTTTGAGATCAACTTTCACTGTGAAAGTCTGAACCAACCAAGAGACAAGTGAGGCAGATGCAAAGTGTCAGCTTTATTAGCTGTGGGGAAACCCAGCTTAGGTGTGCAGCAACAATGTGCTTCCTAATTCTGAACCTAAAGTGTACAACGACCTACCCACTAGGCCACAGTGCTGCTACTGCAGACGTCTCATTCACGTACATCATGGAGAAGCAGAACACAGTGGATACTTCCTGCTCCAGAAAGGGAAAAGAGAAAGAAGGCCCTGAGCTACAAGTCCTGTTCCTACCAACATAGTTCCATTCAGAAAATTCCTTCCTCTACCTTTGGGAAGAAATGAGTAAAGGGGCAGAAAGGAGAAGACGGCACTCTTTGATGTCACTGAAGCTGAGGAGGAAGGTTTCCACTGGAACTACCTGCCACTCAAATCTGTATAGTCTAGGCTGCCCTGAAACTGACCTAGGAAGGATCTGAACACCTAATATCTTGGTGGCCTCCCTTAGAGGATATGACTAAAACTCAAGGAACAATGAGACCCAACATCCTGGGCAGAGGAGATAATAGAAAGAGTAGCATTATTTCCTGAAAAGTGGGCAAAAAAGCACTGCAAGTCATTTTCTACCCACTACTCTATAATTGTCTGCAGCCATACTATCCTGGCATACGAACTCATTGGATCTCAGAAGCTAAGCAGGGTTAGGTCTGGCTAATCCTTGGATGGAAGACCACCTGGGAATATAGGGTGTTGTAAGCTTGGGACAGCCTGCAGCTGTAGCCCTGTGGCATCCGATCCCGTCAGATCTCGGAAGCTAAGCAGGGTTGGGCCTGGTTAGTACCTGGATGCAAGACCGCCTGGGAACACCAGAAGCTGTAGGTTTGGGAGAAGGACCTGGCAACCCCCTCCCAAAAATTAATCTGCCATTGAAAACCCTATGAACAGCAGAGAAGCACTGACAATAGTGTTTCCCCTGTTGTACAGAGGGTCGTTATGAGTCAGATACCGACTCTATGGCACCTAACAACAACAAGAAGCTTGGGAGAACGACCTGGCAACCCACTCCTGAAACTCAGCCAATAAAAAAATCCTATGAATAGCACAGAAGCACTGACAATTGTGCTACAGGCACTACAGGCTACTAGGCAAGACAGGCACACTGTTAGCTAGTGTTTTGTTCTGTTGTACATTGGGTCATTATAAGTTGGTCTTGATTCAGTGGTACCTAACAACTCTATAATTGACCCCCATGTGTGTGTCAGCTTGTTGTGCTGTGGGGGCTTGTGTGTTGTCGTGATGCTGAAAGCTATGCCACAGGTATTTCAGATACCAGCAGGGGTACCTATGGTGGACTGGTTTCAGCTGAGCTTCCAGATGAAGAAGACTAGTGTGAAGGGCCAGGCAGCCCACTCTTGGAACAATTAGTTATTGAAAATGCTATGAATAGCAGAGAAGCAATGTCAAATATAGTGCCAGAGAATGAGCTCAACAGTCTGGAAGGCATTCAAGAAATAACCGAGGAAGAGTTACCTCCTCAAAGTAGAGTCAATCTTAACGACGAGAATAGAGTCAAGTCTCTGGGACCTCCTTTTGCTGATGTGGAACAACTCAAAATGAAAAGGAACATAGTGTCTGCAACAATGAACTCAAAAAAAGACTGCATGCATGGCATGGTGTTGGGTAGTGTTTTGTTCTCTTGTACACAGGATCACTGAGTCGGATTTGACTCACAGCACATAACAGCTATATAATTGATTTAGATGTGCTATAGTTTGGATCTTAAATGCCCCCCAAAAGCCAATGGGTTAATTTGGTCCCCAGGGTGGTATAATTAGAAGTGATGGAATCTTTAAGAGATAAAGCCTAATGGGAGGATCTTATGTCATTGAGGGCTGGCCCATGAACTCTGGCCTCTTCCTATTTCTCTTTTACTTCCTGGTGGTGAGGTAAGAGGTTTTGCTCTTCAACATACATCTGCCATGATGTGCTGCCTCACCACAGGACCAAAACATCATTGCCAACTGAACATGGAGTAGAACCCCCAAAACTGTGAACCAGAATGACCCATTTCTAAGTTGATTCTCTCAGGCATTTTTTTATAGTGACAGAAAGCTAACTCAAGATGCAAAATGTTAAAACCAGGTTATTTCCATTAAAATTTTGAGTTACTATCGTCTTTAGAAACACTGGGTAGTTCTGGTACGCTGGATCCCATATCCTGTCAAGACAACAAGTTATCTTAATTTGTTGCTAACAAAATATCTAGTTGGACAATTACATACTACCCATGTATTTCAGCCCATAAGATCCTCGCTTAATTCTTTCCTGTGCTCAGCTAGCCCTTGGAGGAATTTGGTTAGTTTATTCCTCCTCTAAGAAATAAATAGATTGCTTATTTTGCCTTTGGACTCCTGCAGGAAAGTGTTAAGCAAGAAATGGGAAAAGGAGTGAAAGAAGAATTTCCAACATGCAAATTAGAACCTGGCACACTTAGAGGAGCAAGGGGGAAAGTAGCAATGGAAAGGAACAGGCAAATGGCAGCTGAGCAGTCAGGAACCTCATTCTGGGGTGAGAAAATCAAGAATGTAGAACTGCTAGATAAGTGACAAAAGGCAGCCAGGAAGAGTAATGCTGAGAAAACCAAAACACTATGTTCAGCCAAGAAAAATATTACTCTGAAAATCACTAACCTTATTGCCAGTTAGTCTTTGCAAAAGGCAATGTTCAATATAACCGATTGCAGTTTAAAAGTATTACTGTGATTGAAGACAATTCAGATAGATAAAGTGCAAGGTAAAGAAAGAAGTAAGTTTGGATTCTGGCAGAAATTCATCTCAAATTTTAGACAGATGTGGGTGGCCGTATGCTCCTGCTAACTCTATTCTCTCTGTAGTTAGAAACTGAGCCAATATGAATAAATTAAATACACAGAACATCCCCAAATCCAGCTCTCTGATTTAACTACATCTCATATAGTTGTTAGGATAGTGTCACTCTATGGCTGCTATATCTCTGAAGCCTGGTCAAAATGGCCATTGTTCAAAAAGTTACTTACCCAGCAACCTGTGCTTGCACTTCAGTTAATTTCCACCAGATGGTGGTGGGTTTGTATAGCAGTACTCACACTTAGCTGCAAATCTGGGATATGAGAGGTGGGAATAAGAGTTTAAAAGATATTCTGGGCCTCACCTGAAAGCATACTGATTCCATTGCTCTAATCAGCTTGGAGTTGGAACTCAAGACTCTTCTGTTTTCTGAAAACGTCTCCCTAGGGGATTCTGACCTGCATCCAACTGGGGGAGTCACTGGTACAGACTGCCAACAGCTTTACAAATCTGGTTCTCTCAGAAAATACTAATAACTTCTAAGTTACAGATGAACATGGGGAATGTATGTTTAAAAGAAACCCCAAAGTTTAGGATTATATGTTTTAAAATATTAACCCAAACTACACTCTGCAAAAAATGTTAGGAATTGGTAACCCTCACATGGCAAAACTGCAACAAAAACAGCTTCCTAGGCACTTTAAATTGTTTTCAAACTGACTTCCTTTAGAGGAACGCTACCCTAAATGCCTTTATTGACTCTCCCAGTCATCAGGGATTTGTGTCGACCTTTTATACCTTTATCCTCTGCTTTGGGATGGGGTCTCCCTATGTTGCCCAGACTAGTCTTGAACCTGCGGACTCAAATAATTCTTCCTCCTCAGCCTCCCTTCAAGTGGGTGGGACTATAGGCTCATGGCCCCATGCCATGTTAGGACCTTGTAATAGAGATCATTCTTCTTTTATGAATTTAATTTTTTTTTGAGACATAGTCTCTCTATGTGGTTCAGGCTGGCCTCAAGCTCATAATCCTCCTGCCTCAGCCTCCAGAGTGCTATGATTATAGGCCTGTGTCACCACACCTGGCTTATGAAATTAATTCTTGAATTTAGAAAGATATTTAACATTCTATTCACTATAAACTCACTAATTAGATAAGGTGTTTAATTTCTCTGAGCCCTGATAAGTCAAATGAGACAATGAGTGTCTGACTATAATACTAAACTACCAGTGAGAACCATGCTCTGTCTAATCCTGATAAAGCAAACATATATAGAGTGCCAAGCACCGGTGTGTGGCAAGCAGTGTTCTAAATCCTATCAAAATAAATACCGGGCACACCAGGGGATGAGGCAGGAGAATTGTGAGGTAGAGGTCAGCCTGGGCTAGGGAATGAGTTTGAGACCTGCTTGAGTTATGTAGCAAGAACTTTCTTCAAAAAAATAAGACATAAGAAATATGGGGGCATATATAAAATACATATATTCAAATGTATTTTCATAACAATCTTTATAACATCCTATGAGCTAGATTCTATTATTATTGATTCTATTTTATTGAGGAGAAATAGAGATACAAAGAAATTAAATGATTGGCCCAGGAGGTAAGTGACATTTCTCCAAGGGCAAAATAAATAAAGGCCGAGGATTTCAATTCCAAATGTTTGGTTATGGTGTCTCTCCTAAAACCAATGACTGTATTTCTCTCAAGTGGCTTGACAGAACCTGGAATTGGCTTACAAACTCAGCCACAACAAAAATATAAATATATGTCTTTGTTCTTTCTGATGCCTAAAGATACTAGGTATATGATTACTTGTTTGGAATGTTAGCTGCTAGCTGCACTCATTGGGATAGGCCATTATCTAAAATAGAACTTACATTTGGATTGCCTGACTAAATAAAACAACCATCATCTTAGGGCATGCCTCAGTCCATTTTGATAAACACTTATTGAGCATTTTCATGTGCCAGGCTCTGTGTTAGAGTGGGAATACAAAGATGAATCAGACAGAAGCCTGAATGTAAAGGCCGCATGTCCTAGAGGAGAGATGGCCACTGTATTTGCTGATACATAATTCATGCAGATGGATAAGATGCATGTTCATTTTAGAAAGGAATTTTTGGAGGACAAAAATGTATGCAACATTCATCAAATATATTTTGACAGTGATTTGTAGGTAGTTCTGTTTGGGAAATTTCTTTTATTTCTTTTTATTTTGTACTGAGGGTTGAACCCAGGACATTCTAGGCAAGAACTCTACTATGGAGCTATATCTTTATCACCTTTTTTATTTTCATTTTTGAGACAGGGTCTTGCTAAGTTGCACAGGCTGCATCTGGCCTTGAACTCAGGAGCCTCCTGTCTCAGCTTCCTGAGTTCCTGGGATTACAGATGTGCACCATTGCACTCAGCCTGGAAAATATACTTTTGCATTTATAAAATAAGCTGCATACTAAAAATGTAGTAAAAAATTAATAAATATCCATTAATACTCTGCTAAAGGGGGAAACTATAACTAAAATAGGAAAATATTAATATCAGTAAACACTAGCACTTATCAGGGTTGTAGTGACCATAACTTTTAATCTCAAAATGACAGGATAGTGACATAAAGTCTTATCAATTTTGTTCACTATGCATTATTGTTGTTAAGTAAACTACTAGCAGCCCATGAAATCTTAGTCTTTATTAGATGTTTTGTTTTGCTCATTTCCCTACAACATGCATTTTCTAGGTGTACTACAGACTCACTGGTTGATATTTGGAAACTCTTTTTTGGAAAATGAAAAGGGATATTAGTATAATACAGAAAATATGGTATTAAATTATTGTCAGTTTGCCATACTGTGGCAGCTTGTGTGTTGCTGTAATGCTGAAAGCTCTGCTACAGGTATTTCAAATAATAGCAGGGTCACCCATGGTGGACAGGCTTCAGCTGAGTTTCTATACTAAGACAGATGAGGGAGAAGGACATGGCTAACCCAATCCCAAAACAATTAACCATTGAAAACCTTATGAACAACCGAGAAACACTTTCAGAAATAGGAATGGAAAATGAGCCCTCCCCAGGTTGGAAGGCACTTAAAAGATGACTGGGAAACAGTTGCCTTCTCAAAATAGAGTCTACTTTAATGATGAGAATGGAGTAAAGCCCCAGGGACCTCCATTCATTGATGTGACATGACTCAAAATGAGGAAGAACAACTGCAAACATCCATTAGTAACTGGAATGTGGAATGTACATAGTGTGAATCTAAGAAAATTAGAAATCATCAAAAGGGAAATGGAGCACATAAACATTGACAGTCTAGGCATCAGTGAGCCAACATGGATTGGCATGGGCCATTTTGAATCAGATAATCATATGGTCTACTATGCCAGGAATGACAGATTAAAGAGAAATGAGGTTGCATTCATCATTTAAAAAGACATCTCAAGATTTTTCCTAAAGTATAATGCTGTCAGTGACAGAATGATATCCATATACTTACAAGGAAGACCAGTTAACATGACTATTATTCAAATTTACATACCCACCACTAAGGCTACAGATGAAGATAGGGAAGATTTTTACCAGCATCTGCAATCTGAAATAGATTGAACATGCAATCAGGATGTACTGACAATTACTGATGGCTGGAATGCAAAAGCTGGAAACAAAAAAGAAGGCTTAGTAGTTGGAAAATATGGCCTTGGTGAGAGAAATGATGCTGGAGATTCTATGATAGACTCTTGACAGACCAATGACCTTTTCACTGCAAATACATTTTTCACCAACATAAATGGTGATTATACACATAGAATTCACCAGATAGAACATAGAGGAACTAAACTGACTACATTTGTGGGAAGAGATGATGAAAAACTCAACAGAAAATGTCAGAACAAGACTAGGTGCTGATTATGGATCAGACCATCAACTGCTCATATGCGGGTTCAAATTGAAACTGAAGAAAATTAGAACAAATGTATGAAAGCCAAGGTATGACCTTGAGTATATCCTACCTGAGTTCAGAGATCACCTCAAGAACAGGTTAGATGCATTAGACACTAATGATCAAAGATCAGACAAGTTGTGGCATGACATTAATGCATCATTTATGAGGGAAGCAAAAGGTTATTTAAAAAAAACAGGAAAAAAGAAAATACCAAATTATATGTTAAAAAAGACTGAAACTTGCTAGTACTGAAGAACAAAGTGGAAGCAGTCTTAAAGGAATTGGCAAAACATAAGCCTCCAGGAATTGATGGAATACCGATAGAGATGTTTCAACAAATAGATTAGAGGTTCTAACTTATTTATACCAAGAGATTTGGAAAAGAGCTACCTGGTCAACTGACTGGAAGAGATCCATATTAGTGCTTATTCCCAAGAAAGGGGATATAATCAAAAGTGGAAATTATCAAACAATATCATTAATATCACATGCAAGCAACATTTTGCTAAAGATCATTCAAAAGCAACTGCAGCTGAACATAGACAGGGAACTGCTGGAAAATCAAGCTGGATTCAGAAGCAGGTGTGGAAGTAGGGACAGCATTGCTAATGTCAGATTGATATTAGTTGAACCAGAGAATACCAGAAAGATCTATATTTTATTGACTATGCAAAGGCTTTGACTTTGTGAGTCACAAGAAATTATGGATACCATTGTGAAGAATGGGAATACCAGAGCACTTAATTGTACTGATGGGGAGTCTATATATGGACCAGGAGGCAGTCCTTCAAACAGAGCAAGGAAACAGTGCCTGGTTTTAAGTTGAGAAAGGTATGTGTCAGGGCTGTATCCGTTTACTGTACGTCTTCAATCTCTATGCTGAGCAAATAATCTGAGAAGCTGGACTTTATGAAGAAGAGCACAGCATCATGATTAAAGGAAGACTCATTAACAACCTGCATTATGCAGATGACAAAACTCTGCTTGCTGAAAGTGAAGGGGATTTGAAACATTTACTAATGAAGATCAAAGAACACAGTCTTCAATATGAATTGCACCTCAATATCAACAAAACAAAAATCCTTACAACTGGGTCAGTACTCAGCTTCATGATAAATGGAGAAAAGTTTGAGGTTGCCCAAGATTTTGCTTTACTTGGTTCTACAATCAACACCCATGGAAGCAGCAGTCAAGAAATCAAAAGATGTATTGCATAGGGAAAAGCTATTGCAAAAGACCTCTTTAACGTGCTGAAAAGGCAAAGATGTCACATTGAAGACGAAGGTGTGCCTGACTCAAGCTGTGATATTTTCAGTCACATCATATGGTTGTGAAAGCTGGACATTGAATAAAGCAGACAGGAGAAAAATTGATGCTTTTGAATTATGGTGCTGGAGACAAATATCGAATATTCCATGGACTGCCAAAATAACCAAGAGATTTGTCCCAAAAGAAGTGCAATCAGAGTATTCCTTGGAAGTAATGCATCTTATGTATTTTGGACATGTTGTCAGGAGGGACCAATCCCTGGACAAGGACATCACGTTTGGGAGAGTGGCCTTCAACCAAAAAAAGAAGACCTTCAACTAGATGTATTGACACAGTGTCTGTAACAATGGGCTTAAACATTAAGAAATGATCATGTGCACAGAATTGGGGAGGGTTTTGTTCTGTTGTACATAGGGTCACTATGAGTAGGACCCCACTCAAAGGCACCAAACAACAATAACAAGGATAAAATATCAAAAAAAAATTAAAGGGAATAAGAAATAAGACACCGAAAGAGTCAAGCTATTTTCACAAAGTCCAGAAACCCAAACATGTAACTTTTCTTAGTAGCAATTTTTTAAGCTAGTGTACAAATAAATGAGTTTCATTGTGACATTTCCATATATGCATATGAACCTGTAAAATCATAATTTAGAACTGAGAAAAATAATCTCTCTTGGGGACAGGAGGTGACTGGTTGTTGAAGAAGTCATAACGTTTTGCTTTCAGTTTTCAACACCATTTCAATAGAAGAATATTAAGACCCCCTCAAGAAAGGAATTTTAAGCTCATTTTATAATACTCTCTACTATGCAGCTATCAGCCTGGGGTTTAGCTCAGTTGGCAGAGCTTTGCTCTATAGTTTCTGAGGACCTGGGTTTGAGCCCAAGCACTGAAAAATGGCAGAAGGACATGGCAGTCCTAAGAAGGTCGCTACAAGTCAAATATGTACCTAACAACAACAACATGCAGGTACCAATTCAATTGGTTGCCTACTTCCAAAAAATTCACTAGTTTCTAGCTCATCTTGCCAGAATATCCTATCACATAATACCCACTATAAATATCGGTCAACTAAACAAACATCACAGTATAGAAAATGCTTGTAATTTAGAGAGAAAATGTTGCTTCTTGGTGGGAAAGTTTGCCTGCTGCTCTTATTATTAAAGAGAGGCTGTGAGCTCTATGGATCCTTCCCTGACTGGATGTTTATAGCTTATGCTGGAGGCTTAACTCTTTCTAAACAGACTTGTCATTTGACCTCTCTTTCTATCTCAAGCCTCACGCTGACATTCATTCTCCAAGGCAAGTACAAGCACAGAGCTAAACAGCAGCCCAAAGGCCCACTGAAGTTGCTGAGGAATAAAAGTAGGAATGCCCTGCGGGGTGAAGGGAGGAGAAGTAAAACTGAGCTCAGTTCCATAATCACTCTTCGGGTATCCTCTGTGTGGCAGTCCTACTGTTGTTAAGTGCCCTCAAGTCGGGTCCAACTTATAACAAGTGACCCTATGTACAACAGACTAAACACTACCCAAGGCACACTGTGCCCTGCCTGGCACTATGTATGTCAGTGCTTCTCTTCTATTCACTGTGTTTTCAATGGCTGATTGTTTTAGGAGTGGGCTGCCAGGTCCTTCTTTCTAGTCTATAGCACCCAGTATTCCCATTAGATGGTCTCCCATCCAATGACTAAATGGTCTGACTCTGCCTAGCTTCTGAGATCAGACAGAGTCAGACACCAGGGTGGTACAACTATAGATGTCAGGCATACTAGGCAAGAGGAAAATAAGAATCTTTGAGTGTCAGAACTGATGGTGTCTACTGATTAGGGAGGTATGAAATCTCACAACCAGATTTAATGTAATAACGCATGTGCTATGATCGGGGACATAGTGAGGGTTAATGAGGACTGAGAGCAGGGAAATTTAGTCAAGTGCACGAGGAGTTTCTGGAGTAAAGTGGAAGCCACCTAAAAATGTATGCAAACATTAAAACAAAAGGAAATGTCCTGGAGGGTAATAATAATCTAATTTTTTATTTTATTAATTCATTTTAAGAAACAGGGTTTCACTATGTTGCCAAGGCTTGTCTCAAATTCCTGGCCTCGAGTGATCCTCCTACCCCAGCCTTCCATACAGCAGATGTGTGCCACCATGCTTGGCTTAAACACTTTTACATTATGTGAAAAAGTTTTTTTTTTCTAAAAACCAGTACACTAGTGCTTGCTATGGTTAAACATCTATAGGCAAAAATAGTACAGGATCCTATAATAATAGCACAGACAATATTTCCTGAAAAAGGTAGATCTTGCATGAGGGGAGATTAAGTGCCGTGATCTCATATAGATTTTTCTTGAATTCTGTAGAGAAATCCATCCCACTGTGTTTGTTTAAAATTATTTTTTATGATTACAGGTATAAGATGTTTCAAATCATTCATTTATTCATGAAATATTTATTGGAGATTTGCTTTGTCCAATGTTTCAGCTCTTTAAACAAAGAAACAAATAGGTTTAATTGATTAAATATGATTAAGACGAAGTTGTGCTTAAACTGGTGAGTCTGAAGTAAAGAAATGGTAAAATTCAGGATCCCTATGAATATTCATGAGGGCTGGGAGCCCCTACAAATGTCTCATTGCCACAGTAACTGATGTACCCTCTGGGCTGCCTGGGAGTAAGTCCCCCAGAGTTGGGCCAGATTTTAGAATTGGGCACATAGGAGTTGGCTGAACTTTTCTCTTTTTTCCCCTCTCTGTCTGGGAAGAAGGAAAAGGTGAAGACTATTTATTTTCTCAGACTGCAAGGCAGTTCCATAAAAGGGTGTTTGCTAAATATTAGGATAAATGACTAATTGAAGGTTTGATGCTGGAGGGAACAGGCAGCAACAGAGTGGATTTTCAGGACTGAAGCCACAAGCCCAGAGGTGTCAGGCTCTAGAGGCTCAAAGGCTCAGACTGCTTGAGGCCATTTACAGCCAAAGCTGGTAGTGGCTGCAGGGCTGTTTGAATTCTGGAGTCCTGGAGTGCATACAGCGCCAGGGGCACCAGCCATTGAAGGGAAGGGAACAGAGCAGCATCCTAACAAGGCTGGAGTTTTTGAGGCTGAGGGGGCTGTTGAACCCTAGGGCTAGAACAATCCTAGGGCTCCAACTCAAAAGTGGGCAAGATGGTGTCGATGCTGGGCCTCTGGAGGTTTCCTTCAAAAGCGGAGACCATCTTTCTAGACCTTTGCATTCAGTTTCAACAAGCAATTACTGAGCAGCTAAAATTCCATGGGACCATATTACGTGCTTCCCATGCAAACTTCCATCTGCACTTCTGTTGGTGTTCCAAATTGAATATTCTTGCTTGCTTAGTTTTAATGACAATGTATATGTGCGTTATCAAGTTATGTTTCTCCAATAAAACTTTTAATTTGCTTAAAGAGGTAGCTTCCACTGTGGAGTTCTCCAGAGACTTATTCAGTAGAAGAGAAACAGGCTGCTCTGGGTTAAGCTTCCTCGAATGCCAGCAAGCCTTCTTTTGATAATGGGAGCAAAATGCAACACTTAACTAGCAGGAAGAGAAGGGAGCAGGCTGGGGAGTTAGACACCTGCTGTATAGTTCTTACAAAGGAAAACAAACTTAAAAGTAGAACTTAGAACCCTCCTGTGTAGCTCACTTATTTTATAGAAGAGCTTTGGAGAACCTAAGAGATAAGATGATTAAATGATCTAAGTAGGTGTCCCTTTCTTGGCAAAACTTTGCATTACATATTTGGGGCTATTTTCCCAGAACAGTGCCATATGAAAATATATATCTTTGTTAGCAAATTATAAACACTTTTTCACAGTAACAAAGGAATACATCCTCCCCTCAGAATCCATGCCTTGTCGCTCATGATTTGCCCAGCTGCCTCAGCACTAATGTTCAATTGTCATCCATGGAAGAGACCCTTTGCCCTTAGTGCCCACTTGGATGCTGTCAGTCAGCTTTCCTTTACTATAACAAATACCTGAGTTAACTTACAAAGAAGAAAGGTTTATTTTGGCTCACATTTTTGGAGCTTCCAGTCCATGTTTGGTTGGCCTCATTGTTTTCAGTGAGGCACAGTCTGGTGGGATATTGTATTGTGGCATGAGCATGTGATGGACCAAAACTGCTTACTTCATGGCCAGAAACTGAAAATGAAGAGATTGCATCCCCATTATACCCTGTGAGGGCACTCTGCCAACAAGCTAAAGACCTCCCAGTAGGCCCCACCCCTGAAAGGTCCTATCATTCCCTCATAACACCATAGGCTAGGTATCAAGACCTTAACACATGGATTTTGGGGAGCATTAATCTAAACCACAGCAGATAGACAGGCTTGGTCTTTTCTGATAAAATATCATAGATGAAGATTGGCCAAGAGCACATTTCATCTGGAGTGGCCCCCCAAAAGGTATATCCACCTCCTAATCCCTAGAACCTGTGGTATGACTTTATTTGGAGTAAGGATCTTGGCCAATGTCATTAAATTAAGTATCTTGAGATAAGGAACCATCCTGGACTATTTGGGTGAGTCCTAAATTCAGTGATTGGTGTCCTTTTAAAAGATACATGCAGGAGCCGGGCAACATGGCGCACGCCTGTAATCCCAGCGGCTTGGGAGGCGGAGGCAAGAGGATCGCAAGTTCGAGACCAGAGGCAGTCTGCATAACTTAGTGAGACCCTGTCTCAAAAAGTAAAAAATAAAGGGCTGGGGGTGTAGCTTAGTGGCCCAGCACTTGCAGAGCATGCAGGCATGAGGCCCTGGCTTCAAACCCCAGTACCACATACACACACACACACACACACACACACACACACACACACACACAAATATATATATATGCAGGAGAAGGTAGCTATCGATAAGGCAGTGTGTAGACAGGGACGGACCAGAGTTAAGCAGCCACCAAGCTAAGAATGACCTCAGCCACAAGAATCTGTAAGAGGAAAGGAATGGATTGTCCTTGAGCCTCCAGAAGGAACATAGCCCTGTCAACACCTTGATTTCAGACTTCTAGCCTCCAGAACTGTGAGAGAATACATTTTTGTTCTAAACCACCAGTTTGTAGTAATTTGTTACAGCAGCTGAAAGAAACTAATAATAGCCTTTAATTTCACACACTGATTCTTTGACTAGTCATTTCTTCTTCTCCAAAATATATACGAATCTCACCATTTCAACACCTAAGAGGGACTCAGACACTGTGGAAGTCCGTAGGAATACTTTCAATATGTATTTCCAATGTTTTCTTGTGTTCTAAAATAGATGGAGCATATTAAGATGAGGATTGATGGCCCAGCTTTACAACAAAGGGAAGACTAAAAAGTTCCCTGAATTTAGACTTACAACTTCTTTCCATCTTACCCATTTCCTTCCTTATTCATTCTCCTGCAAAATTCAACACAGGAATATATATGATAAGGCAGAAAATTAGCCCTGTGTAGCTCCCTGCAACATAAGACAGCTGCCAAACCCAGGCCTTCATTATTTTCTGCCTCAATTACAGTTACAGCCTGTCCTGCTGTTTCTACTTCTCCAAACTCTAACCCAGTATTTCTTAAATCATTCCCCAAACTCTTCCTGTCCATGACACTGTAAGAAACACCTCATGTGGCAGTACACAAATATATAAATATAGAACAATGCATGCTGATTTTTCTTTGCTGCTTCTTCTCTCTTCCTTTTAAAATGTAAGCCATGACCCACACTGCTATAATCTCCAAAGCTATAAAGCTCCATCCCATCCTGATGCCAGGTCACCTTTCTAAAACATAGATCTCATCATTTCACTATCTTACTTAAAATTCTCGCATAGCCCCCATTACCTTCATTCATTCCAACAGCACTTTCTCACTGAAAGCCTACAAGGTTTGAAAGATTGAGGGGTAAAAAAGTAAACTCACATTTCCATGCCCTGAGAGAACACAATATATGTAAATATATAAACTCAGGATATGTATGTCCTCAAAGCTTTCAAAGTGTGTTTCCTGCATTACCCTCTTAAGTAGATGTGTGGTATTTTCATACACTCAGCTATTTACTCACTTCTCCTTCCACATGTAAATTGTCTCATTACTTCTTTCTTTTTCCTCTGATTTACTCATCTTTCCATCCTTCACCACTCAATACTCAACGTCCCTTCAGTGCCTAAGTGATCCTCGTGACTCTATGCTAGAGACATCTAGAGGCCTTATAGTGCTTACCGTGTAATTTGGACCCTTCCCAGACCCTCTTGGCTGTCCTCACCCATGACCCAGGAAGAACATCTCTAATGACAGAACACTTGTCACCCATATCAAAATGGATGGTGCATATCCCTGACTGGGGTCCCCACATTGCTTTTTCCTCTGTCAGTTTCTGATAGAGGTGTGCTGACATCTCCAACTAGAATAGCAGATTCGTCTGCTTCCCTTTGCACTTCCACAGCTTTTTGCATAGAATCCCCACTGCCAACGCTGTGCCTGGCTTACACATAGCAAGACTTGAGGAAGAAATGAAGGAAGGATGTGCAGAATAAAAAGAAAAAAGGGAGCTCTGAATAAGGTCACAACACTGCCTTTTATTATAATATTTAAAAAAAAAATCAAAGAAAGGTTGCACTGCCAGCGGGGAGAGATTAAAAGAAGAAGAAAAAAGCAGTGGAGGTGGAAACAAACATCCCAACCTTTTCAAACCCAGACTAGAGGTAAATCCAGAAGGAATTTCAATTTATATGAAGCAATAGACCATTCAAATCCCCACCCAACAATCCAAAGCCTTAACCAGGCACCATGAAATGCACTTTTTTTTTTCTTCAGAAACTCATGCTTATAAATTTACTCTTTCTCAGTCACTTTCCATCGAAACAATTGCTGCCCCCACCTGATGGAATCAAGGGCCTGAATCATGTTGGAACTCAGCTGAAAGTAATTTTTAGAGTTTTAAAGTGCAGAACGACATCTTCAGTTCCTTGTGCCACGCTCTGATTCCAGGAAGTGCCACATTAGCATTTTAGCAAAGAAAAGATCCACGCTCTGCTTAAATCTTGCTGGTGTCATAAAGAATGCTTAATGCCCTGTAATACAGACTTCTGTTTCACAGAAAAAAGTTCTCATCTGTTTTGCACTGGAAAACCACAAATGGATACCCTTAATCACACAGTTGGGGGGAATCACTCCAGAGCGGAAAGATGGCTTTATTGAGACCTGTGAGGAAGGGCTTAATTCAAGTGACCATTTGATGGGAAGGAACAGAAATCTCTGCATTCTGCCAACAGGCTTATTAGTGAGCTGAAGGCAGGAGTTAATGAAATAGCACCTGAAAGACTCACCATAATGTAATACCTGAAAGACTCACCATAAATTACCTGAATACACCTTCATAAAGTGTTACTTCTCTTTCAGTAAATTAGTAAGTCACCATCAATTTTGTGCCTCTTAGCTGTGATTTCCATTGAATACTAGGTTATCTTTCATGTAAAAAAAAAAAAAGCATATCAGTAGACTTCTCCTGTGATAGCACTACCAGATAAACTTCCCAATTGCTTTGTGGTTAAGTTCATTTTATTCTGTAGCAATGAGAAAATGCTTTTGAAAATGCTTAGGAGAAAGTCAAATTCAGAGACAGGGGCCTAAGAACACTAGTGTTGGTGAGGTACAAACCTCTTGATAGTCATCGGGGCAAGAGGACAACCCTTTTTCGAAAAATGATATAATGGATTTGCCTGCCCAAGAAAAAGAAAAACATCCATTTGTGTTAAGTATGTGGATAGTGCTCACCGGGGGAAATGATGCTGGAGTTAACTTTCCATTTTCAACTTGAAACGTCTTTGTTCCAGCGTGGTCATCATGACCTCTCCACGGTCAGACATTTGCTTGAATTGGTTCTCATCACTTGATATTTTTCTAGCCTTCTAGCTGGATTACTTATTTCTGAATTAACTTTTGCTCTAAGTTTTAGTCTTTTAATCCTAAAATATGGCTCTATTTCCATACATAATTATTTTATGCACGAGTCAGTAAAACAGTCAAAATGCACTTAGAGCAGAGGCTTTTCCTTTGGTGGGAAAGAGGGTAACTAAAATGCAGATCCCACTCCTTATCTTTGAGAAACAATGAGAAAAAACATAAAACTCACATGCTGTATAATGATGAGAAAAAATTTTTATCCAAAACATAAAGATAATTGCAAATTAAGAGAGAAAAATCCTATAAATTATACCATTTTTAAGGTGTCCAAAGACAATAATAAATTGGAGGTTATGTGAGAATTTACATGGGCTACTTTCTGGGAGAAGTAAGAATTGTTAAATATGGTATAGTTTAGGTTTGGCTCTTACTGGGGAGGGGAGGTATTTCAACTATTTTGCATGGTAACTTCCATTATTGGCCATAAGCACACTAATTTTATTTATTTTGCAATCGGAGCCATTAGTCCTGAAAGAGAAATTTTTAAAAACGCCTGATTTTCTATCTGCTCTCTTTTCTATTTCCTATTGTATGCATATAATTTCTTAACTATTAATCTGACAATCTTATTTTCCTGCTGAATATTCATATTTTAGTCTCAATGTGCTATTCATACCCACTCAAACCCACTTTCATCTCAGAATTCATTCTTTTTCTTTTCTTCATCCAGGCTCCTCAAGTTTATTCATTACCTCCCATCTTGATCTCTGTAATTCACTCACATTGGTCGTCTGACATTCTGTCTCAAAACACTATTGTAACCCTATTTAAAACCTTGAATCTCAAATAATTTATTCCCCCACTCCATCAACTCCACTGATTACCAGCTCATCTCTGCCTCACATTTAAATGGCTGACTCTCATTTTCCCCTAAGCACTTTATAAACCTTTAACTAACATTATCTATTTCTTCCACAAAATTACATGTATTTTCATCTCTTTGTGAAGCCTGTTTTCTAATTGGTTTCGTTTATTTAGCTTATCTCTCCAATTTTCTTCTTTTATAGTCATTTTTCATAAGTCTCCTTATTATGCCACTTTTAATCACGGAAATGCACCTTGGTTTAAAGGGCCTGAAGATAAATATTGAAAATGCATATGTGAATAGTCTAAACTTGATTACCTAATGGATTGGGTGAGGATAAAAGGAACATGAAGATAAATTATCACTGGCCAGATTTAAATACATAACAGACTTTAGCATTTATATGCCCAGATTCAACATCTCCTTTTGCCCATCATTGCCCATCTTCCTCAAGTCTAGAAACAGAAAAGTAATCCGAGATGCATTTTTCCCCCAAATCCAAATGTCACTTTTCATGTTAGAAGCCAGTTGCTTCAACTATGGAACAGACCATTTGTAAATTAGAAGTTGAGATTCAAGCTAAGACAAAGGAAATTTAAGAATCACTTTACAATTCTACCAACAGCTTTTCACATTGTAGAGTTCCTAAATCACTTCCATGGCTACTTTTTTAAACCACTGATGCTTGATAGAAGATGCTAATGCAACAACGAGACCAAAGCAAAAAAAATTTTTTAAGTTGATGGTTAATGAAGCTGTGAACATGGTTTGTTAACATTACTTCTTAAAACCCTAAATGACTCTGTTCTACAGTTGAGCAGGTCAGCAATTTGAACCATGATTCTGTTCAGAAAATGGTGCCATAATTACAGCTGAAATCTTCTAAATTCAAGGTTTGGCTTATACCACAGCAGGCAAAATGAAAGTACAAGATACATTTTTCTTCAGTTTAATGGTTGGCAGATATTCTCCTTGTTTCTTTGGAGAAAGAGATTGTCATAAACAGAATATATCGTTAGATTCACAGAAAACAGATATTCTTATATTTTGTTCTGGGCTATTTATAAATCAACAAGTAAGTATCTTATTGCTTCTGAACCAAAGATATTCCAGTCCTGTGGGGATCTCTCATGTGGGAGGCCTCTGAGGAAGACAAGGTCCCACAAACCCACTGGAAGCAAGTGCCAACTGAGACACACAACCACTCTGGGAGACTTTCAGGGAAGTGACTCACATTTTATTTAATGGCTCAGCCTTATATACAGTTGCTTAGGTATTCTCTGTTTGGCATTGTCCAGTGCACTGTCTACCTATGGGGAGGGACACGGCTGTGGGAAACCCTCCAAGGCCAGGCCTCACCGAGAAAACCCCTGGGGAGTGCCATCTTGGCATCTAACAACAAAGCCCAGGGAGTTGTCTCAAACCACTTAGCCATTCTCAGCCAGGGTGAGGCAGATCTCCCGGTCTGTCCCTTATAAGGACTTGACGTGAGCCAGATAGGCTCGAACCCAGGGCCTCTCAGGATCGCGGTCCCGTGGATTTCACCACATATGGCCCTCTTTTTCTTTTATTAATTGGGATTTAAGTAGTTGAGCAATCATAATGCAGTCCAGCCTCTTGGGCCTTCTCTTCATATTAGTCCCTACTAATGTTTACACCATTTGCCTTTTCAAGGCTCAGAGAATAGCAGCTCAATGCAATGCTTAATTACAGGCACACATTCTCTACCTGTGGGTGTCTCTAGGGTTTTACCAGTGCCCATTGCGATGTGTATGAAATAGGAGGGTCAATGGGAATCTGCATAAACTATATTAAAACCTGCATACATTTCCCTAAATTACAACATTTAATCCAATGCAGTTTTAGAGTTGAGATTAAATCCTAGTTATCTTCTGGAGAGCTGTCTTCCTAAAGGAGATTATTAACCTTAGTGTCTGAGAAAAGGATATACAGAGATAACACAAAAGAGTGGAACAGGTCAGGAACCAAATGCTAAAAAATAAGATAAGTGGAGACTTGGGTGGATAAAGTATAGAGCCTCCACAATAGTCATTGAGGCAAAGAAAATACATGTCTGAGTCACTGGCAGCTGGAGGGTACAGACCTATATTTCTTACACTATTTGGGGAAAAATTAACCCTAGCACATCCAAACACAGTGGGCAGTGTATACACGTTTGTTGTTGTTGTTGTTGTTGGGGGCCGTCAAGTCAGGTGCAACTCATAGTGACCCTGTGTGACCCAATATAACAAAACACTCCCCAAAACTGTACCATGCCGGGCATTATGTCAGTGCTTCTCTGCTATTCATAGAATTTTCAGTGGGTAGTTTTTATCTATCAGGTACCACTCCTTTCTCATGCTTAGTCACCTGTGTCAACAACAAGTGCCTAAGGCACTTAGATTTCAACCAGTCTGAAGAAACAAGAAGCTGTGGGTGGGAAACAGAAACTCATTGGTAAGTTTATAAAGAGGAATTCAGTATGCCCATTCTTTTCTTTGGGATCTTAGGGAGAGGGTTATAAGGTAAACCATGGGATACCAAGTTACATTTGAATTTCAGATAAACAACAAATAATTTTTTAGTGTAAATATATCCCAAATATTGCATAGACTCTACTTGTAATAGACTAACATGGTCTACATGAACAGGTTTGTATCCTTATTTGCTAAGTCTGGGCAACTCTGTCCAGGGCCAGCACTGTTTTGTAGATGGTGCTGTCAGTTCTAGGTCCTCTTGTTTCACGTGACAATGGTGGAACACAGGACAATCACTGGCAGAGTAGTGGAGGAGACTAGTACTTGAACTCTAGAGTCAACTGAACTTCTTGGGTTCAAATCTCAACCCAACAGTTTCAGAGAAAAGTGTTTAATTCCCGTATACCTATATTAGTTTCCCAACCTATAAAATGAGGATCATGGTAAACACCCTATCTTTTGCAGCTATCTTTAGGAAGAAATGAAGCAATCCATAAAACATGGGTGGCCCCATGTTTTTGGCTTATCACAAACACTTAACAAATGTACTTGTTAGGTGCCATGGAGGTGAGTATGACTCATAGTGACCCTATATACAACGGAATGAAACACTACTCGACACTGCCATGACCAGCACTATGTGTGACAGTGCTTCTTTGATATTTATAGGGTTTTCCATGGCTGATGTTTCAGGAGTGGGCTGCCTGGTCCTTCTTCTAAGGCTACAGCACCCAGTATTCACAGGTGGTCTCCCATCCAAAGACTAACCAGGCCCAACTCTGCTTAGCTTCCAAGAGCTGACAGGATCAGACACTAGGGTGATACGGTTGTAAGTTAATGAATGTTGCTGTTGTTTTTTGGTGTCATCGAGTCAGGTCTGACTTTTAGAATGGTTGATTGTTTAGGGATTGTTTCAGAAGTGGGCTGCCATGTCCTTCTCCCATTTTTGCAGTGCTGAGGATCAAACCCAGGGCCTCAGAGAGCATAGAGCAGCACTCTACCAACTGACCTAAACCCCAGTTATTAATCCATAAGAATCCTCACAGATTGCTTTATCTGGTACAGAGGGCAATGTACCTGCTAATTAAAGTCGCTTTTTAGCTAATATTTAAAATTATTTTACTGATTTGACAAACAGCACTTCTCCTATGACCTATGGGGGGTGTTATTTTAAATTCAATTTTGACAAATATGGGTTTAAATTTAAATACGTGGCTCCAGACTATTCTTAAGAAGGATTGTACTAAGCTTACAGGATATACTGTCAATTCTTGTTTCCCAGTTCTATTTACCTCTTTGGTCTTCCCATCTTTATTCTCTATCTTACCAGAAAGTTAGTCTAAGAACAGCAAAGAGTCACCTGTTTTATCTACTAGACAGAGCTCTCTCCATGGCAAATGATTTACTTACCCTCCAGATGCCACCCTCCCATATACACAAACACATACCTCCACCCGCCCCACCTCTACTCCTCACCCTGGAGCTCTGTGCCTTTGGGCATTGCTGTCCTCCTCCTAATAAGCTGCAAAAGCAGACAGAACAGCTAAGAACCTGCTCAAGGGGGCACACAGGGAGCCAGCCAGTTGTAGGGCTGAAATAAGACTGACCCAGTTCTTGGCTCCCCGCCTAGTACTCTGTCCAACAGACCATAGTGAAAACTTGGGTCTGCTGAATAGGGGCCCCATGGTTGCTAGGGCACAGGATGAAGCCAAAGTTGGAAAACTCTTCTGATGCTCCCCATGGCGATTAATCTGTTTGAAGGTCTGGGCTCTGAACCTTGGATTCCAGGTCCGCATTCCTTCATAAAACCTCGTGTTTTGAAAGCCACAGGCAATGACCCTGTGGATTTAACTAGATGCATTCTTACAAAGCAGAGTCATAAAGGAAAGGTCCTAAGTGATTGGAATCTGCCAACATGCTGTCTTGTGCCCCTGACTCCCAGTATGGGGGCCCAGGAGAGGAGAATCCCACGCCAAGTCAATTTTCACTGCTTGGGCTACCAGAGTGGAATGTCGGGCTTCCTTAGAGGCATGGCTGTCATTTTGGATGCTCTTCTTAATGAAGGCTTAGGCAGTAATCTAAAAGGTCAGTGCTTGCTCACACTGTGGTTCTGGTGGCCACGCTTAAATCACATAGCCACGGTTGGTAGGGTAGGGGCTGTTGCAGGCGAGATGAAACTCACACCTCTATAACCTGATAAAATGAAATCTATATGTGCTTTGCTTTTCAGAGTTTCAAATTCTTTATCCACTTCAGTGACTAAGCTAAAGGAAAAGTAAAGTCAAGTGTCATGGCCTCCAAGAAAGGAAATAGTAACCCTTGTTTCTCTTCTCTCTCCCCCTTCCCCTCACTCTTTCCATATGTGTGTGTCTCATTAACTGTTCTTATGGAAACTAAGGAGAAAAAACAAAAATGATCAAATAATTCTGGTTTAAAAAGGAAAAGATCTCCACGTCATGTAAGAAAATGCAGAAAGGTATCTCTGAAGAAAGTTTGCTATACTTATCCTAATTAAACAAGTTCCACTTAGTTGTTCAGTCTTATTTACTGATCTGCCTCATACTGGCTCTTTGCCTATGGCTGAGGGAGCACCCTACTTAGAAGGATATTAGAAGCTGAGTCGTATATAATCTACCTCCTTCAGGTATCTATGCTTAATCATGCATGTGGGGACTTGGAACTCAGTGGAAGAAAGCACAACTAGTAGATTTGTGCTTTTTACCTGCATAGGCTGAACTGCATTGTGCTATGCTTTGGTTCTTGAATGTCCCCCAAAGAGGGAGACCAATACTTGGTCTCCAGAAATGGTGTTATTGGGAGGTGGTAAAACTTTTGAGAGGTGGGGTCTATGGAAGGTCCTTAGGACACTGGTGGTATGTTGCCAAAGGGGATTGTGGTACCATGGCCTCCTCTCTCTCTCTCTCTTTTGCCTCCTGGTTAATGAGGTGAGTAGGTTTGCTCTCCCACATGCACTGTCATGAGGTGTTGCCTTGCTACAGGCCCAAAACAATGAACTAGAACCTCTAAAACTATGAACCAAAATGAACATTTTCTCTTTATAAGTTGATTATCTCAAGTATTTTGTTATAGGGATGGAAAGCTGATTAACATAAAATCTGTAACCACATTCTGATTTCCATTTATGAACTGTGCTTCCTCCCTTATTTCAGTCCACATAGTTAGGATGGCTGATTCTATCTGCAGTAGGACATATAAATTAGATTTAGGCATTCAGCATTTTCCTTCTCTCCTTCCAAAATAATTGGTTCTGGATTGTGCATGAGATCTAGTTTAGGACAACCAGAGTTAGCCCTGGGGCTTTGTTAAAACTGGGAATAAAGAGGAATTCTCTTCTTACTGGGATTTCAAGTCTGGCAAATCATATGTCTCCCTGCCCAAAGGGAAAGTAAGTAAGAATGAAGAAAGTCAGAGAGAAACAGAGCTGAAAGATGGAGAGAAAATGATTGCTATGGCTACTGTAACTACCCTCAGAGCCAACTTTACAATAAACCAGGAATACCCTTGTTGTTTTCAGTTACAAGAGCCAAGTCATTCTGCCTTTTCCCTAAGCCAATTTGGACTGGACTTTTATCACTTGCAACTGAAAGCTTGTTGATAATGTTGCAAAAAAGGTTTTATTGACAATGCCTAGGTTCAAACTCTATGAGAAGAATTATATGTACCAGGTACTAAACACACTTAGATGTGTAAGCAACTATAGGGGACAGACATGGATTCTGTCATCAGTTCTTGCTTCCTCCTCACTAAAGTTTAGGAATAGCCCACAACACCATTCCCAACCCTTTAACCAAGACAGCTAAACAAATATTTCCTATCCACTGTGTACCCTCTTTATGGTCTCTGTCAAGTATCTGAATTTTTTTATTTTTATTTTTATGTTTGTTTGAGAAGAGGAGTTTAGTTGATTTTGTTGTATTTTTTTTCTCTAGTATTCTGCTGTTGTTGCTATTTGGCCTATTTTTAAAAATATAGACCAGGGATCAGCAAACTATGGCCTATAGAACAAATCTGGACCACTGCTTGCTGTTGTAAATAAAGTCTTATTAGAACACAGCCACATTCATTCATTTACATATTATCTACATCTGCTTTAGCACTACCAGTACAGAGCTGAGCAGCTGTAAACAAGACTGGATAGGCCTCAAATCTAAAATATTTAAAGAAAAAGTGTTGTGACCTCTTCTGGATTATTAGCCTGAGAATGACTACAGATTATAATATATTTGTGTTTTGCCTGAAATGTCTTTGGTAGCTTTATTCTCTTTATAGTATTCTTTCACACATCGTGATGATAAGAGGAAAGAGCTTTGCTTTTCTTTGATAAGGCAAGTTACTGCCTACTTACAAAGGAAATGGAAAAGGAGGAGGGAGGGATCTAGTGGAGGGAAGTGATGATCAGAGAAGACAAGAGGGAAGGAGGGTCACTGAAGAGGAATGAAGAGGGAGAGGTCAACCTCAATGTAAACAGCACAACTTTATGAGTATGGTGGAAAAAAGGGAGAAGATAGAAAAAAAAAACCTACAATAGCTAAAATAAAAAAATAGTAATAATAAAGGCTGGACTAAATCACTCATCTAATACTGCTGAGAATGTAAAAAGGTAGATCACCATAGAGAAAAGTTTGGACTTAAATCGAAATCAGGATGCACGTATATAGATAAATATTCTCACAAAAAGACATGCAAGTAGAAAAGAGACCATTGATGGGAGAGGTGCGGGGGAGGAGGGTCATGAGAGGGTAAGGGGGAAGTTATGTGAGCAGTATACAATGAAATGCATATATGGAAATGTCACAATGAAACCCATGCCATAGTGAAACCCATTAAGTTGTATATCAAAAATTTCTAATATAGTGCTGGGCTCGGTGGCGCATGCCTGTAATCCCAGTGGCTCGGGAGGCAGAGGCAAGAGGATCACAAGTTCAAGACCAGAGGTAGTCTGTGTAACTTAGTGAGACCCTGTCTCAAAAAGTAAAAAATGGGCTGGGGGCACAGCTCAGTGGTCCAGCACTTACAAAGCATACAGGTGGGAACCCCTGGGTTCAGGCCCCAGTACCAAAAAAAAAAAAAAATCCAATAAAAAATAAATAAAAAATAAAAAATAAATGGAAGCCAAGAAAAGGATTTTCCTTTCCTTTCTCCCACCAAAGTGAAAAAACTCTAACGGATCTATGCTAGATAGTCTGTTGACAATTTGGCATCCTTCTCCCCTCTGTACTATAACCTATATCTCAAGGCTAAAAGCCTGTAAACCACATTTTCCAGAATTCCTTGTCAGCAGGTTTCGGTATATATTACACCAATAAAAAGGACTCCTACGACATCCAGAAGACAGGAAAAAATCACACCAGGATTAGTATTCTTTCAGCAGTGGTGGGTGAACACATGGGCTTCAGCTAGTCTCTGAGAATCATTTAATTTTGTATTCCAGGTACTGGTTATCATTTAGTAGGCCCTACAACTTTAGTGAGAACCTAAAAGCTAGCAGAGCATTTTCATGACCTTATAGCATCCAGTTTTTCCAATGGTTTTACATGCATCCACTCTATTTTAATAGCCTTCCTTCTTGAAAACCTAGAATGGTTTGTCTTCTTGTCTGAGCCTTGACTAATCCATGATGATATTTCCTAGACAACACAATTAAATACGTCCTTTAGCCCCAGCAGAAGTGGATGAGTATGCTGTTTTTTTTCGGTACCCCTGTTTCATAAGTTACTGAGCCAATGTTCAAAGTCACTAGATGATTGATCTTAATGACTTATCAGTTGGTCATTGTTGGTGAGGCACTGTATGCAACCATAAATGCCACTTGTGGCCACTGTTCCATTTTTTCAGAAGGTGTGGCATGTATGAGGACACAAAAGTGGGACTGAATGTTTGCAAGGGACAGAGAGTGGGTTAGGGCCGCTGAAATAAGAACCCTAGAGGACTGTGAAAGAGGATGATTGTGGAGAACCTTTTATACTAAGCCAAAGTATTTAGAATTAATATGACTGCCTGCTTCCTTAGCCTCCTGGGAAGGCATAAGAAAAGTAAATTAATGCACAAGCTAACTGGGATTTGTCTGATCACATTTTCAGGAAAGCTCAACGTGACATCAAAGCAAAGATAATGGGAACGGTGGGCTATGTGCAGAGCCTGTGTGGACCGCAGGGACAAAAGCACATGCTCCGCACTGATTTCAGGAAACATGGATTCCAGTGCGGCAGCCACAGCTGGCTGAATGACCTTGGCTGAGTCATCCTTCACAAGGCTTTAGTTCTTTTCTCGACAAAATGAACTAGACAACCTCAAAGGCTTTTCTGAGGTGGTGATTCTATTATCCATGGCTTAGAGAGAATTGAGTCAATGGATGGCCTCAGGAGCTGAGAGCCGATTAAGGTGACAGAAGCAGAAATCTCATCCAAAGCACAAAGTTCTTTCTACCCTTGATAAGTTATCAAAGAATCAATCTTGCTCGATGGACACCAACAAAAAAGCCAGGGGGTTGTCAAGATGTCTCCCCCTCCTTCTTTTGCGTTCCTGTTGTTCCATCTTCTACTAATCTTTTTCTTTCTCTGCCTTTTCTCTCTCTCTTCCTCTCTCCCTCTGCCCCCTTCCTTTCTTCATGTCTTCTCCCCCTCTCTCCTTCCTTACACACAGAAAACCTGACTTCATGCCGAGAAGGAGAGAAAGCCAGGACTAAATAGGAATTATCAAAAAGAAAAGAGACTCCTTCCCTCCCCCGGCACTTGATTTTCTTTCTGCCAAGTGCGCACACACGCCACTGTGACAGTCAAGCTTGCTTTTCTGTAGACAAGAGGAAAAGGAAGGACAGGAAGAAACACAGTAAGGATACAAACATTCCCTATTAGGAAGAAAGTTCAAATTAATCTGGAATATTTTGTTGCAATAGGAATATCCTCTCTAGAGGAATTGCGTTCTCAGCTATTTTTTCAGACTGAATTTTATCCAAATCAAGCCAAATGTTTTCTCATTTCCTAATCATTTACAATTAATTTATAGTATGTATTATCCATTTTTTGGACAGAGGGGTCAAACTAAATCCATTTTTTAGTTGAGATTTCAGGCTCTCATGGAATTACCAATAGAGATGCAATGCTTGATTCCAAGTCCTTCCTCCACAAAAGCAAACTATGCTTTGGTGTTCTAAGTCAAACAAGTCCTTTAAGGGAAAAAGAATCTTTTTTTTTCCCTTGTACTGTGGTTTGAACCCAGGGCCTTGCGCTTACATGCTTTGCAAGTGCTGTACCACTGAGCTGCACCCCCAGCCCATTTTTTTTTTACTTTCTTTACTTACTTTACTTTTTTTTACTTTCATTTTTTTTTACTTTCACTAAGTTACTCAGACTGCCTCTGGTCTCAAACTTGCAATCCTCCTGCCTCTACCTCCTGAGTTGCTGGGATTACAGGAGTGCACCACTACGCCCAGCAAGAATCTTGTTCTTTATCCATTTTTAATCCTTCATTTCCTCATACTTGTTAATTTATTTACAAACATCATTTGTGACCACGTGTTCTGCTGTTTGGGAAGGCTGCTCAGGCGTCATCTGTTTGGTGTCTCTCTTGAAGGCACTGTTTTGATAAAATAGGACATTCTGCATTTATGAGTGTCAAAAGGGACTTTAGTATGGCCTTAAAATTAGACCTGCCAGCTGTATGCTTCAGGCAGTGACAACTCATGGGCTTGGCTCACCATCCCTTGACTCTTACTGTCTTTGCCTAATCCAGACAAGGGATTCCAATATCTGCATCTCTCTCCCTCCGTCCCCAACCTCGCTCTCTCTTGAATGTTTGGAAAGCACTCCTTGTGGTCATCCACATCCATCAGTATTTCTAAATGGAATCCACAGTTAAGTCAAGTAAAGCAGGAATATTTGGGATGCAGAATGTGCTGAGAGGTATTTCTATAGGGAATCCCTCCTTGTATATACAGCCTCATTATTCCAGTTGCCATTTCCCAATAACTACTGTGTATCATGCCCCAGGTCAGCCAGGGATACATGTTAACTTATCTCAACTGAGTGCTACAACCAGGTGCATATGCCCATTTTACAGATAAGGAAAGTTGGCTTCATAGAAATGAATGGCATCTCCTAAACATATAGCTTCTAATGAACTGAGTCAGAATTAGACACCATATACTAGACCATAACTTTGGTACATACAAACAATAGAATATTTTTCAGCCATAAAGAAAAAATGAAATCTTGTCATTTGCAGCAAAATAGAAGGAACTGAAAGACCTTATGTTTGTTTTGGTTTTTTTTTTTTTTTTTTTTGTGGTACTGGGGGTTGAACCCAGGGCCTCGTGCTTGCCTGCTTTGCAAGTGCTGGACCACTGAGCTGCATGCCCAGCCCATTCATTATTTTACTTTTTGAGACAGGGTCTCACTAAATTATGCAGACTGCCCCTGGTCTCGAACTTGTGATCCTCTCACCTCTGCCTCCAGAGTTGCTGGGATTACAGGCGTGCATCACCATGCCTGTCCAAAGGACCTTATGTTAAATGAAATAAGCCAGTCCCAGAAAGACAAGTGTCATATGTTCTTTCTCACAGGTGGAATGTAAAATAGTGATTACTAGAATCTGAGAAGGGTATGTGGGGGGGAGGATGAATAAAGGGAGGTTGGACTTTATCAGTACATGCTGTATTCATGCGTTAAAATATTACACTGACCCTCTGTTAATATGTAAAATTAATATGTTAGTCATAAGTAAAATAATGTTTCTAAAAGATCATAATTTACCTATACTAAGGCTGTGTACAAATTAGGAGACAGTGCCCAAGGGCACATTGATGGTACATAGGCAATGTGCTGCTTAATATCAGGATATGTTCTGAGAAATATGTGATTAGGTGATCTCATCATCATGCACCATCACAGAGTGTATTTAGCACACACAAGTGGTATGGCACACTACACACCTAGGCTGTATGACATATGTTCATGTGGTATCACTCATTGCTCTCAGGGCCACAAGATTAAAATCATACAGCCAAGGAATGTGGTAAGCACAAGAGGTATGAGGCTTCTGCCAGTCTAATATGACACACTACTTTTTCATAAGTAAAAGTATATTCTAAAATAATAATAAAATACAGTAAATTTATAAACTAGTAACAGAGTCATCTATGATTGTTTCCAAGTGTTACACATTGCACATATTTCTATGTACTCAACGTTTATACCACTGGCAGGATGGTAGGTGGGTTTACACCAGAATCACCACAAACACGTGAGTAATGTGGGGTTCTTTGATACCATATGACTGCATTGTCACTGAGTGGGAGGAAATTTTCAGCCCCATTATAATCTTACGGGACCACCATGGTATATGTAACTCATTATTGACCGAAACATCATTCTGCAGCCCATGACTAATGTCAGGTGTTCATTTTCTGTGAGTAGACACAGTTCTAGTCCTAGGTGCATGACTTGGTGAGTGGGATGTGGACAACAGTTCTCTGTGTGCTCCCTCCCTAGTCATAGAGCCTTTGTGAAAGGTGTGGCCTGTAGAATTATGCATGGCAATCCTTCTTGGCAGGCTGGGTAATGGTTAATTTCATGTGTCACCTTAACTGGGCACTATCTTAGCTCAGGCTGCCATAACAAAATCCATAGATTGGGTAGCTTCAATAGTACAAAATCATTTCTCACAGTTCCAGAGGCTGGAAAGTCCAAGATCAGAGTGCCAGCATGTTCAGTTCTGGTGAGCACCCTCTCTTTGGCTGCCTTCTCCTTGTATTTATACATAGGAGAGGGAAAAAGGGACTGGGGGGATAGGGAGAGAGAAGGGGAGCAGGAGAGGGAAGGAGGAGGAGAGAAGGAAAGAAGAAGAGAGAGAGAATGGGAGAGAGGAGGAGGAGAAGAAGAAGAAAAAGAAGAAGAAGAAGAAGAAGAAGAAGAAGAAGAAGAAGAAGAAGAAGAAGAAGAGGAGGAGGAGGAGGAGGAGGAAGGGGAAGAGGAGAGGAAGGAGAAGATAGAGATAGATAGAGAGAGAGAGAGAGGAAGGAGAGGTAGAGAGCACACAAGTAAAAGCACTCTAGTATCTTCCTTTTCTTATGCACTTCACAATCTCATCAAAATTTAATTGCTGGCATATGTCTGTAATACCAGCGACTTGGGAGGCAGAGGCAGGGAGATGACCAAGTTCCAGGCCAGAGGCAGCCTGTGCAACTCAGTGAGACTCTATCTCAAAATAAATAAAATGGTGGCTTGGACTCAACTGGGGGATTCAACCCAGAGTCTGGCACATGCTAGGCATGTGCTCTACCACTGAGCTGCACTCCAGCCCCTTTTTTATTTCTACTTTGAGAAAAGGTCTCACTAAGTTGTACAGGTTGTCTCTGACCTGGGACTTGGGATTCTCCTGCCTCAGCTTCCTCAGTCACTGGGATGATGGGCATGTGCCATGTTTCCCAGCTCAAAAGTTTTTCTTGATATCCATGTGAGAAGATGGAAAATGACCAGAGTGCAAATGAGAGCATTGTTAGTGAGATGAAGCACTACTGAAAGAGTTCCAATTAGTGAAACTATGTCAATGGAGAGAGAGGTCTTTTTATGACATGCTTCAGGGCTCTATGCTTGGTTCTGTCTTATTCGACACTGTCAGTGGCTTCTGATGTAGGATCATGCAAATCCAATCTGGGGATGAAATGAAGCCAACACGGATAACTAGCATGACAGATGACAGGATCAAGATTTTGACAGGTTGGCTTACTGTGCTAAAACTAACAAGGATAATGGTAAAACCTTACAGTACAGTTTTTTAAATATCAATATTTATAGCACAGCTGTACATTCAGATTTAGAAGGGTATAATTTCCATGGTACAGTTGAATTTTGTTCTTCTCAGATTGAAAATGAGTCAACAATGTCATATGACTGTTTTAGGTGAAAATGTCCTTTGTATTGAATTCAGAAGGTAAAAATATTAGTGCACCTGTAATCTGCATAGATCTGAAACCAATTCTAAGATGTTCCAGATTTCAGAAGGGACATGGCTAAAAAGGCCCCAAAGAGGAATATACTGGACACATTGTAAAATTATTTGAACTGAAGAGCAATATGAGGTACCAGAGTCTGATATCATATAAGAGAAAATGTCTGAGGGAAACCAGAGAGGGACCTTCAAAACCTGGAAGGAAGGAGAACTAGGCTTGTGGTGCACTTCCAAACATCAGAACTAAATGCAAATATGTTGTTGTTGTTGTTGTTAGGTGCTGTCGAGTCAGGATCCGACTCATAGCGACCCTCATAGGGTTTTCACTGGCTGAGTGCTTTGGGATTTCCTTGGGAGTGGATTGCCAGGTCCTTCTCCCATTTTTTCGGTGCTGGGAATTGAACTCGGGGCCTCAGAGACTGCAGCGCAGCGCTCTACCCACTGAGGTAAATCCCAGCCCAAATGCAAAAATAGAAATTTCAAGTCCATCAAAGGAAAGACTTTCTAAAATTTGGGCACAGGTGTTAAGAACTCTAGGATACTCTATAAAATGGAGAAATCTCCTGGTTGAAAGTGTCCAAGTGAGGCCATATAGTCACTTTTTCCAGTGTCTGTCTTGGATGGACAGAACATGCCAATAACATGGCTCTGTTTCCTCTGTCTTATAAAACCATCAAAAAGGGTAGGAAGCTAGTTAGGCATAACCTGTTCTTGGTTAGCCATTGCTCATGCTTAGGAATCACCTACTTATTTTCTAAATGATGACAACTTGGTTAATAATTTTTCTGGGGACAGATGTCAATTATACCAATTATTTGTAACTGTTACCTCTAGGTTTACTATCACTTCTATTGCTGTGACTCTCACTATACTGTTTTAAATACTTAATCCATCTGAAGCTCACAGGCCTTAAGATTATAGCTCAGAGTGCCATCTTGCGAACAGTGAAGCTCACACTTAAACCCCAAACCATCTGAGTTCAAAGTCCCTGCTCTGAACCCCTGTACTCAAATGCCATCTATGTTCCTATTCTCCACAGAACTTTCTTCAAATTGTCACCTGTGCCTTTCTGCTTCTGCTCTGCACTCTCTCCAAGGTCTGTCTCTTCTCCCTCCGTTCCATCTGAATGGTTCAGCCATTATGACCTTTTCTTTCTGTGTTAGGGATTTGGGTTATAAGTAAAAGAAACTACAATAGAATAAGTTTATGCAAAACAGAGAATTTATTAGATCACAAGACTTTTAAATAGTAGAAATGAAAGGGTGAGTGGAAACAAAAGGAACAGGGGAACCAGAACCTGCAAGCTTCACCTCTCCACGGCTCTCATCTTTCTTTCTGTATATGTCAGCTTCCTTCTCTCAAGCTGCTTTCCTACTCGGCTACAGCCAAGGCCACCAGCAGTTTATATTCTTAGTTTCAATTCCAGAGCATTTTTTTTTTAAACTAATCATACTGAGAGTTTAGCACTGTGCCACACATCTGTAATCCCAGGGACTCGGAAGGAGGAAAAAAGATTGCAAGTTCAAGGCCATTGGCAGTCAGAGCAATTTAGTGAGACCCTGTCTCAAAAATCAAAAATAAAAGTGGGTTGGGGTGCAGCTAAATTGTAGAGTGCTTGGCTAGCATGTGCGAGGCCCTGGGTTCAATACTTTACTATTGCTAATAATAATAATAATAATAATAATAATAATAATAATGAATTGAACTACCTATATTGAAATATACTTTATATATAATAAGTGCATCCATTTTAGGCATTCATTTCAATGAGTACTGATGAATTTATACATCCACACTTAACCACCTGCAGCCATCATAGAGAATACCTGTATCACCCAGTTCAAGTTTTAAACATCATAGGAAACATTCTTCTCAGCTGTAAGCCAGTATCGGTTCTATAAACTAATCACCAGGAGGTTATAAATCAAGGAAAGCCGATACTAAAATCAAATGGTAGGAGTGAAGAAACTACAGATAGGTACAGTCTGTAGGTCCCTTGGGGAAATATCTTGGTCCAATCAGGAGACCAAAACTGCATAACTTTCACAGGAAAAAAATTTAACATAAAAAACTACTCACTGTAGCAGGGGCTTGGAGTAGCAAGGGGCAGGCAGATAAGAAGTAGAAAACTCTTAAAGAGTATTAACATAAAACTGGGTGAGGTGGTGCATGCTTATAATCCCAGCGACTCGGGAGGCAGAGGCAGGAGGATCAAAAGTTCAAGACCAGAGACAGTCTGTATAATTTAGCGAGACCCTATCTCAAAAAAGTAAAAAAAAAAAATAGGGATGAGGGTGCAGTTCGGTGGTCCAGCACTTGAAAAGCATTCAAGCGTGAGTCCCTGGGTTCAACCCCCAGTACCACAAAAAAAAAAAAAAAAAAAAAGTATTAACATAACTGCAGTAAGGAATAGCTTCTATCCCAGAGCCTTGAGATCTATCCCAGAGCCTCTATCCCGGAGCTCCAGATGTTGGTGAGAGCATATTGAATGACAGAGTAGTGTAACTTGCTGGAAATCATCCCTGTGAAAGTTTCTAGAAATCCTTCCCTATAACTTTCCAGAAACCCATTGTCTAGGGTCTCAGGGAAAGGTGTCCCATGGAGGCAATCCACACACTACCTGAGGCAGGAGCCAGGGGAAGCTGCTGGCCCTTGCCTGGTACTGACTGCTGGACACTGTGGAGCTGGGAACCAAAGAAGCGAGGTGAACTATAAGAACAGGTGCAGGAGAAGTAGTTGAGGGAGCCTGCCAAACTAGCACATCACAACCAGGAAGCAAAAGCCCTTCCTTCTACAATGGTAAAGCTCAACCTCGTATCAGTTGGTAAAGAAAAAACATTTAAAGGTCCCTAGATCCATTTTCACAGCTCAGACAAAAAAAGGATGTATGTGGAATTGAGAAGCAATATATCAATCATCAGCATGCACTCCAATTTGTTTCTACTAACAATCCTTTGAATTCCTCTGATACTTGTGGTTTATAATATCAAACTAAATATTGATTATATCCCTCCTTAGTTATTTCTCATAGCTGTGTGCGGGTATGTGCACAAACATACGTACTCATGGACTGGTCTTGCCAACTGAATAGGAACTCCTGCAAGATAAGACAATATATCCTAAATTACTTTAAATTTCTCTTTTCCTCATCAGTATAAAATGGAGAATAATGCCAGGCCCATAGCAGTTCCTTAATGACAGAGATGGCAAACCAATCCCAGAATTTCAACACCACCAAAATTTCAACACCAGTTGCAAAGAAGCCTTAGGCTAAACCCACCCATAGACATTTTAGTTCACTTTAAAATTTCACCTGCACAGGGTTTTTCAACCTCATTCTTTTGAAATTTGGAATTGGTGGCCAACACATGAAATTGGAAACTTCACATGGAAATCAAGCATTCTTTAAAGCTGAAGGCGATTAGCATTTCCCTTTCCTCCCACCCCTCCACTTTGCCACAGTCCCCTATGGACTATTCATTTGCACCAAAAGTTTGAGTCTTATAGGCATTGGAGTTCTCTCGCTCTGGTCTACCAAGACCACTTAAATTAACTTCTATTTTAAGACCAGGAATATTAATACTTTGCAAACCCTGACTATTTCCCAGGCTCTTTTTTTCCACACATATATCAGAATTATTGTCTTTAAAATGAAATGTGCAGCCAAGTATATAAGAAAATTAACACAGGTTATGAATTTAAGATTGCTCATCAGGTATTGGAAGAAAAACTAAACACAATGTAGTTCAAGAACCATTGCTTGCTATTATCTAATCAGTCCCCTGGAGCCATCCCATAGTTTCCCCTGACCCCTGGCTTCCTGATCCTAAAGCAACAAGGCTAGTTCAGACATTTGTAAGAGGATCCTAAGAGGTTGGCACAGACAGAAGCACTATCTGTTAAAAACAAATGAAGACCCTGTGCCCGACACAGGATGTTTCATTGAGCAAGAGTTTTAATTCACCATTCCTTTCTAAAACATTTTTGCTGGTTTAAGAAATTTGTTCATTATCATCTGCTTGTCTTATGTTGTTGTTAGGTGCCATTGAATTATGTCCAACTCAAAGCAAGCCTCATAGGCTTTTCAATGGCCGATTGCTTCGAGATTGCCTTGGTAACTTGTCTTATGGTTTAATCATATTACCATGGCTCTCACAGTGTTAGGCAAACAACCAGAATAGCCTTTAAGAGAAATAAGCATGGTGTGAGTTCATCCAGGAGACTATGTATCTTTAGGAAAAAAACAAACTTTAAAACTGCAACTGGCCAGATGGGGTAGCAGATGCTTATAATCCCAGCACTCTGGAGGCTCAGGCAGGAGGATGGAAATCTAGAGGTCAGCCTGGACTACATAGCAAAACCCTATTGGAAAACAAAACAGCAACAACAACAAAACCTGCAACTGAATTTATTCGACTAACTAATATGTATAGCGTGCCCAGCACTGTGCCACACTAGCAGACATTGTATATGAATTCAAGCCATCTCTGTGTGATGACAAACTGTGCACCTCACTCACAATCAGTATGCACAGGAAACCTGTATCCATACTGTTAATTATATTTTTTAGATGAAAACTGAATTTTCTTCAAGTGCATTAACAATAGGCCCTTTGGAGTGTGACTATTTACTAATGAGGTGAGGTCACTTAATTACTAACTGCACATTCAGATGTGTAAAGAAAAGGGAGCTGTGTTTACTCATTTACGTATTTGATGAGTCAATCAATCACCCATGCTTCAGCTGCTCCCTGCTGGGCAGAATCTTTTCACACGATGGGTAGATTTGACCCCATAAAATGATTTAGGCCATCTCTTACTAAACATCGTGTTTCAGCTCCCCAAGCTTGCAATGCTCCTTACCAGGTGTGTGGAAATGAGGGCTGTCTTATGTCACTTCTCCTGGATGCTCAGTGTCCTCTGGCTTCCTGCTGGTCTGTTACAAAGCTGCTGGACAGGGCTGCTCTGTGCTCCCTGGACCGCCACAGCAGATGACACATTGGTTTCTCCCTTCTCCTTCAAGCACTCTTTATTAGCTGGGCCTTTTTGGTCCCCTTCTCTTGCTTGCCCTGATTCTCTGTCTCTTTGGCCAGTCATTCTTACTCTCCCCTCTGTCCCAAGGTGGCAGTCCTTAGGCTCCAGCCTTTGGTCTTCTTCTCCTCTTCACTCACCCTCATTCCTTGGTGATCTTTCCTGCTTCCCAGCTTTAAATACATCTGTACATAATAAATGTCAAAATTATATCCCCAGACCAGAACTCTCCTCTGAATTCCAGACACATTTGTTCAACTTCCCCCTTGACTCCTTCTGTTGGATCTGTAAGAGTCCTTGCAGACTGAAAATGTCCAATCCTGAATTCCCTATTATCCTCCCAAATGGATCCCTATAATGCTCTTCCCACAGCATGACTGGTCTCATCCCAGGTCATTTTTAACTCCATTTTTTCTCTGATTCTATTAGCTTAACTTTCCAATATATTCAAAACCTGACTAGTTCTTACCAGCTCAGTCTTCCAGTCTAAGCCACCATTACTTCATATGAAGATTCATTCAAAAGCCCATAATCAGTCTCCCTGTTTCCACCCTTGCCACTCCATTTCTTTGTATACAACTAGTGTGATCCTTAAAAATTTGAAATAATGTTATTCCTGATATTCATACCTCTGCTCAAAACTCTCCAACACCTTTCCATTTTACTCAAAGTAAAAGGCTATCTTTATCATCTCTGATCTCCCACAACCAGTCTGATGTCAGTTCTTTGCACTTTATTCCTTGCTATTTCAAATCAAATTGACCTCCAACCCCTCCTACAAAAATGGCAAGCAAGTATCTATCTCAGATTCAAATACAAATTTATTTGTATTTGCCAATCCCTTAATTTGTAATACTCCTCTCTAAGATAACTATATGGCTACCTGCTTATATCTTTCTGGTTCCTGCTTAAATATCACCTTACATATGAGTCATCAGGTCAATAATCCCTCCATTCTGATACCTCCTATCATCTTCTTTTGTTTTATTTTTTCCATAGAATCTATCATCATCTGATATGTTATTGTTGTTGTTGTTGTTATGGGCTGTCAAGTCACATGAACCTATAGTGACCCTCGTAGGGTTTTCAATGGCAGATTGCTTCAAGATTGCTTCAGGACTGGATTGTCATGACCTTCTCCCATATCATCTGATATATTCCCTATTTATTTATTCTTTTGTGGTTGCTCTCTCCCCCAGCAGGATATAAGCTTTTAACCATAGAGATTTAATCTATTTTGGTGACTACTGTATCTTCAGAACTCAGTGCACTGTCTAGCATATAGTAGTTGATCAATAAAGTTTTTCTGTGTGTGTGTGGTACTTACTTGGGGGTGAACTCAGGGCCTTGCATATACTTTGCAACTGCTCCACCACTGGGCTGAACCCAAGTCCATATTAAATTTTTTATTTTGAGAAAGTCTCACTAATTACATAGGACACCCCTGGCCTCCAACCCGTGATCCTCCTGCCTCTGCTGCCTGAGTCACGGGGATTACAGGCATGTGCCATCACACCCAGCTTCAATAAATATCTTTTGACTGACTGAATGAATGAGCCCATGACCTCTCAGATCCACTAGATCCTTAGCCCTTGAACATCGTGCCTTATGCACTAAGTCTTGACTTTTTTGCCCCTCATAATGACCCTTGGGAGAAAGGTATGGCACTCTATTCCTGAAATAATCAGCCATTGAAAACCCTATAAGGGTCACTATGAGTTGTATCTAACTCCACAGCACTTAACAACAACAACAACTTGACCCTAGCTCCCTGCCATTCACATGCACTTTTAGTCCCTGCAGGTCCCTATCCTGGGGCTCCTGAAATCTTCTGAATAATGAGCATATCACAGGCAGAACATGGCGGTCCAGAGGCACTGCCTTGGTGCAGGCTTTCTACTCTCTTTCTCCTGCCTGCAACCTATGTCATTCTGGAAAAGATGTGTAAGCCGCTTCTCCTAGTGACCCACAGGCTTCCTAGTAGTCAGAGGAAGCAGGCTTCCAGGCTGAGTGTTCTGTAGCTCCCCATATCTAAATGGGCATTTTAAACGATTTTCTCTCATGAAAATCTTACACATACAGCAAAGTGGAAAGAATTTTATAAGAAATACCTATATACCTACCACCCAATCTCTACCACCACTAACATTTTAGATTTAGAATTCTTTCTTTTTTTCTGTTTCTTTCTTTTCTTTTTCCTCATTTTTCCAGTATTGGGAGGATTTTGCCTAGGGCCTTGTATATGTTAGGCAAGTTCTACCACTGAGCTGCGCCCCCTAGTCTCTTTTTAAATATTTTTTGAGACAGGGTCTCACTAAGTTGTGCAGGCTTCCCCTAACCTCAAACTTGTAATGTGCCTGCCTCAGCTTCCAAAGTCACTGGGATTACAGTCTTGCACCGCAGCACCCAGCTTACACTTTCTTTATTGTTGTTGTTGTTGTTAGGTGCCGTCAAGTCGGTATCCGACTCATAGCGACCCTCATAGGGTTTTCAAAGGCAGACTGTTTCGGGATTGCCTTAGGGAGTGGATTGCCAGGTCCTTCTCCCATACTTTCTTTATTATCACATGTAAATCCATCTACCCATCCCTTTATCCATCTATCAATCTATCTTATTATGTTGACAGATTTCAAAGTAAATTGAAGATATTTATATGCTCCCCATAAATACTTCACTATAATTATATTAGCTATATATTTGCTTACATTTTATGTAATAAATGCAATGAAATACTCAAATCTAAAATGTACATTTCTGGATATTCACAAATGCACACAAATACACATATTTCTGTGTTACTCAAACTTCTATAAAGATACCAGAACATCACCATCATCCTAGGAAATTCCTTCATGTTCCCTCCCACTCAATCCTCACCTCCGGCTCCCCAGACACAGCTACTGTTCTGAATTTTATCCATCATAGGTTAGTTTTGCCTTTTCTGGAGCTTCATATGGAATAATACCATATTGATTTCTTTATAAGGTTCACTTCATATAACAATGAATGAATAGAACTAATTGGTGAATATCCTGACATATTTAGATGGAAGTATACTGATATCTATAATTTACTTTGAAATGCATCAAAGAATAAGATGGATGGATAGACAGAGGGATACATAGATGGATAGATGGGTGGATGGATGGATGATGGATGGAAAGATGGAGAAATATTTGTGAGATTTACCCACAATGTTGCATGTATTAATAGTCCATTTTGTTTTATTACTAAATGGTATTTCAGTATATGAATATGCTACATTATTGTTTGATTGATTGGTTTGTGGTAGGGGGTTTGAACCTAGAATCTTGTGCATACTGGGTAAGCACTCCACCACTGAGCTACATCCCCAACCTACCACATTTTTTTATTTATATGATATTTCTATTGATGGTCACTTGGATAGTTTAGGACTATCATGAAAAAGCTTCTTAAAACATTCCTGGAAAAACTTTTTTGTGAATACATATTTTCATTTCTCCAGGGCAAATTCCTAGAATTGAAATCTCTGAGTCATAAAGATATTCATGTTTTTAGTTTCATTTTTAAAAACAATAAAAACAATTGCCAGAACTTTGTCAAAGAGTTTATGCTATGACAGACTCTTGAAAACAATGTGTAAGAGTTCTAGTTACTCTACATGGACTGGGTAGCTTTAATGTACAAAACTCTCATCCCTGACTTCTTCCCTAGGGAATGAAGAGAAATGATCTTTTCCCTTTGCTTCCATTTCCCTTCTTCCTGTCATTCTTTTTTCCATCTACTTGAGTTGCCTCCTCATTCCGCAGGAAGAACTAGTGTATTCTCACTGTTTCCATCTTTTCCACCTTGTGTTTGGAGCAGTATGGGTCCAGTCAGGAGATAGAAACCACACACTAGGTTAAGCAGGGAGAATTATCTATAAGAATTATTCTATAATTAAAAGGAACTGTAAAAGGAATCTGTAAATAGTAAATGGCCCTGAGGAAAGGCAAACCTAGAAGAGGTTCAGACTTCACTGAGGAGAGTGGGCTTTGGCCCCTGCATGGCAGAGAAGTGCCTTAGGCAGGACAGAACTGGTCTGGCATTGCTGGACAAGCCCTAGGCAATGCTGTGCAGAGTAGACAGCGAGGCAGATGACCAACAACTAGTGGCATAGGTAGGCAATGGGAGTCACATTCTTACAGGGACAGGATAGAGGCCTGTGCAGACTCAGAAGTGTGCAGGCTTAGTGTGTGACTCTCCAGACACAGCTGCCTGTGGGTTGCACAAGGTCCTGATTTCCATGTGAAGAATGCTGAGCAAAGGTTATCACCAGGCCGGGGTTGCCAAGTCACAGAGTGAGCATGTTCGAGGCTCCATGCTTTGCCCTGACACCCACATTATTGAACTTCAGCCCCAGCAGAAAGTACAGGAAACTTCTTCCTCTGGGAAAATTCCTCCAGTGCCCTCTATTGAGAGCACTTACCATCCGGCTCATTCTAAGGAGAAATATTTAAAGGGAAAGTAACGGTTATCATAGAACATCTAAGAGGAAGGCACATTCACAGATGAGAGGCAATAAGTTGATGGCTGACACAATGTCCTTCTTCTCCACTCCAGGCCCAGTCTTAATGATCAATGAGGAAGGATGAAGATAAAGACTAGCTTCTCACCTGGGATAGATTGCTTACAAACACAGACACCATCATATTTCCCTTTTCTGCTTCCTATTCCTGTGCGATGGGACTTTTCAGCTTAACCATTGAGAAGGACAATGCTTCTTTCCTTCAATGCAGGTGGGCTATGTGCTTTGTCAATCGTCCTAATGGCCAATAGGCCACTAGCAAGCATCATATAAGCAGTCTTGGAAAGTTCGTGGTCATTGGAGCTTGTTCTCTCTTCTTTCTTGGAATCTTTCTACCACAATGGGAAGGAGCCTCGATTAGTTTTCTGGAGGATGAAAGAGCATGCAGAGATAGGGCTCAGCCATTCCAGAGTTCCTACCTGAGACCATCCTAGATAATCCAGTCCCAGCTGATCCAGCCCAAATCCCCCAAAAGACTTCCCAGCCAACACACAGAAGAAATAATAAATTCTAATTATTGTAAACCACCATACTTAGATTTTGAGGCAAAATAATAAAATTTGTATTGAGAGTTATTTCCAAAAAATTTGTACTAACCTATTTAGATTATTCCTGCAGCCATATCTCTGTGGCATCCGATCCCATCAGATCTCAGGAGTAAGCAGGGTTGGGCCTGGCTAATACTTGGATGGGAGACCGCCTGGGAACACCAGGTGCTGTAGGCTTGGGAGATGGACCCAGCAATCCACTTCCAAAAGTCAATCCAGCCATTGAAAACCCTATAAACAGCAGACAAGCACTGACAATAGTGTTTCGTCTGTTGTACATAGGGCCGCTATGGGTCGGATACTGACTCCATGGCACCTAACAACAACAACATTTAGATTATATTATAGAAATATACTAATAACTCCTAAATGTCTGTCAACTTGTCATGTTGTGGGGGCTTGTGTGTTGCCATGATGCTGAAAGCTATGCCCCAGTTTTTCAGATACCAGCAAGGCCACCCATGGTAGACAGGTTTCAGCTGAGCTTCCTGACTAAGACAGACTAGGGAGAAGGATCCGGCAGCCCACTCCTGAAACCATTAGCTGTTGGAAACCTTATGAATAGCAGAGAAGCTCTGTCAAATATAATGCTGGAAAATGAGCCCCTCAGGCTGGAAGGCATTCAAGAAATGACTGAGAAAGAGTTGCCTCCTCAAAGTGGAGTCCACCTTAATGATAGGAATGGAATAAAGCTCCTAGGACCTCCTTTGGCTAATGTGGCATAACTCAAAATGAGAAGAAGCCCAGTGGCTACAATAATGGGCTCAAACATAAAAAGATCATGTGTATGACATATTGCTGGATAGTGCTTCATTCTGATGCACTTAGGGTCACTGTGAGTTGGATCTGACTCAACGGTACCTAACAGACAACTTGACTACCAGAGAAAAGCTTTGTTTACCCTAAGGAACATGTATGTTTGTATCTTGTATATAATTTTTCTATAGAATTGATCCTGCTTTCCTTTTCATTGACATTAAGAAAGGCAGAGCCATTTGTAGTTCATCTTTGGTTCTTTATATTCAAATTCTTCTCTAAGGTTTACCTTTCTATTGCTAAGGTTTCCTTTTCTGAACTTATCACTTATTTATAAATTGCCTGTGTTGGTTTATATGTTCACATAGATTATCTCTGATGAGTTTTTGGGATGGGATGACATTGTTTTTGTGTTGTCAAATGCCATCGAGTTGGGTCCAACTCATAGCAACCCTATATAGAGCAGAACAAAATGCTCCCTGATTTTGTGGCAGGCACATGATCTTATTTATGTTTAAGTCCATTGTTGTAGTCACTGTGTCAATCCATCTAGTTGAAGGTTTTCCTTTTTTTTGTTGACCTGTCCCTCTCCCAAACATGATGTCCTTTTCCAGGGATTGTTCCCTCCTGACTATGTGTCTAAAATATATAAGATGCAGTTTAGCCATCCTGCTTCCAAGGAACACTCTGGTTGTACCTGTTCTAGGACAGATCTGTTGGTTCTTTTGGCAGCTCATGGTTGAATATACCATGTGATGAGGTATAAACATAAAAAAATAATGTCACCACTTATGAATAAAATATTCAACTCATAAGAGCCATAGCATTTTCTTTTGTATTATTACATTATAGCTATGTGCTTTATCGTATGAAGCTCACTTTTTATAAAAGATCAAAAAAGAATTTGTGAGTTCTGGGTTAAATGATAATTATCTTAAGCTAAAAAAGAAAAACTAATCCTTCCATTCTTATAAGCTTTCAAATTTTTCTAACATTGAGAAAGATCTCTTGTTCATGTAATTAGTATAAACTAGAATAAAAATCCAAGAGAAAATTTTATTTTATTAAGTCTTTAGGCAAAAAGTAAAATAATACTCTAGTTTTCAAACTTTGTCAGTGTTCTTCATATTACCAGTAACCTGAACTTGAAAGAACTTATTTGTTTCTGTTTGCCCCTCATGAATATTTTTTAGCCAGACATTTGAGTAATATTAAACCATTTTACTATGTTGATCTATTCCCCTCCTAATGAAATTGTTCTTGAAAGAAATATGATAAAGGTAATAGGCCAAAACAAGTTACAGATCTTGGATTAACCAGAAGTGATCTTTTAAAAATGACAAGATTGCCCTTTTATTATTACAAGTATGGATCTACTATTCAAAAGTGGTCTAGACTCCCAGATTAGGAAGGAGAAGCCAGTCAACTGTGAAATAGGTTGTCAAAAATATAAGCCTAAAATATGAGTCAACCACACACACAAACACACACAAAAGAATCCCAATTGTGTTGAAGTCTAGGATGTTCATTTACTTAGCAGAAAGTCAGCTGAGATGCCCTGTAGATAAAGTCGGAACTCCACAAATAAAAAAGTTTGCTGCAATGACAAATCTCCCTGTAATTGGAATACTCCAAAATATTAACTATGTAGTCCAAGAGTAATTGGGAGGCATAATTCCATAATTAGTCCATCACTTTTATTTATCTCATGTATAATACATGACAGCCCATGTCATAAAATAAATTAACAGCTAAATCTCACATCTCCCCTCTTCTTCAGGCCATCTGTCTAGGTGTTCAGATTGACACCCACTCACATAAGAAATATAGAGACCAGGGAATTCTGACTACCAGAGAAGAACTGTTGCCCAGTGGACAAAACATGAGGACTTGCTCTTATTGTTTTCTTCCTTCCCCATCATTCCCCAACAGCTTCCAAAGTCTAAATGCTTTATGATCTGTTGTTGTTATTAGGTACCATGGAGTTGGGTCTGACTCATAGTGACTCTCATAGGATTTTTAATAGCTGACTTTTTCAGGATTGCTTGGGGACTGGGTTGACATGTCCTCCCGTTTCTGTAGTGCTGGAGATCGAACCCTGATCTGTAGATTATGCAGAGCAGCACTCTACCAACTAAGCTAAACATCTTGAGCACATTTCAGGACACAGAACTGAATCAGATATTTTCCTACAAAAGTATGATCTTAAATTACTTTCAGTTATATCATTGAAAAGAGAAATCCTGTGGGTTTGAAACCCATCTCTGCTGAGTTTAGCCCATAAACTTTCTAGGAAAGAGAACTTTGGAGAATCCTGACCAAGTTCCCTTTGTTTATAACAACCAATCTTCCTAGTGTTCTCTCTTTTCTGAAATCAATTTTAGACTCTGATTGGTATCCCTAAGATCCTAGAGAATGCAGGTGGTACCTATCAGCTCTGAGGCAGCCCAGAGGATTAAGAGCGACATTTGGAGCCAGCAGCTATAGGTTCTGTACTTCTGGCCCTCCCTCTCCACCCTAGTAGCCCTAGTGGTTTAGCCCATGAAGATCAAGTCAATAGATCTGGGCCTTCTCTATTTTCCCATTTGCTCAAGAAAGGATGATATCATTGCTTTATCTTAGACCCTATGGAATGTTGACTCCTGCTGCCACCCATCCTCCCCCGCCCTTTATTTTTATTTTGTTTTATTATTATTTTTTTTCCAGACAGGGCAACACTGTGTAGCTCAGGCTGGCCTGGATCTCACTACGTAGACCAAGTTGGCCTGGAACTCACTGTGTAGCCCAGGCTGGTCTTGAATTTGCATTGATCCTCCTGGCTCAGCCTCCAGACTGCTGGGATTACCGGTGTACACTACTAGGCCTGGCTACCATCATTCCCTCTCTTAAGCTTGAAGGCCTCTCTGCAATAGTTTCAAACTTCTTATTGGGTTCCTTTCGGTAAGTGCCATCATTCCTAAAGGAAGGAAGGGAAGAAAGTGCTTCAAGCACCAATAGTACTGCTTCCTCTGCTGGGTAGAAAGGGAAGCCAGCTAGTGGGTGTCACCCCCATAACACCGTCTATGTGAGCAGCCTGATCCAACTGACTAAGAAGGCCAGAGATCTGACTACCTTTATCAGACTAGGCCTGAATTTCAACTATAATGTTATGCCTTTTGTGATTTGGGGCAAATTACATAACCATCACTTCCTCCTCCAAAGAATAATAAAAAGTAATTTATTGTACGTGTAACCCACCTTTCATCACCATAGCTCAAATGCTTAGATTACCTCCCTCCCTACCTATCATGCTGTGATGTGAAAATTAATTAGCTAATGTCTGTAAAGTGCTTTCAAGATGAAAAGTGCCATATGAGTGCTAAGTGCCACATATGAGTACTAATAAAGACAACCTCATAGAGAACATAATAGAGCAGCAGGGGACCAAGTGAATAGCCAGCTTGAAACAGGGGACAAAAAAACAAACAAATACAGTAAACATACAGAGTAGACTTCCCAAGCCATAGACTTGTTTGTGCAAGAAAAGAAATCTGCATACCAGCACAGAAACATGCTTTAGTACCAGGGCTAGAGCCAGTGGCATATTCACTGGAGTCTCCTCAAATCCACAGAGCATTCTTTGGGGATGTTAACATAATCATGTTCTCAAAAGAGGTGTAATTTAATGGGATATGATAGACTACTTGCCCTACCCACCATGTCTCCACTTAGCAAGAGGGATAAATTAATGCCTTACATCAATTCACATCACTTCATCATTTTCAAAGTCCTTGCCACAATACCATCTCTCTTCATCTGCATAATTCTGTTAAATGGAGAGCATGAATGTTATTATTCCCATTTTATGGATGAGGTCATTGAGAGTCAGGGGGATTGATTTGATTAAAATTATAGAGTTAGTGATGAAAGAGGAGCTCCAACCTGTCTTTTCATCATAAACTCAGTGTTCTTTCCATTATTACCAATTGGTGAATGTGCATTACACAATTAGAAAGCATTGCCAATGTATTTCAAAAGATCTTAATGTGTATTCACTTTGTTCAAACAATTTCACATCCAGAAATGTAGCCTATATAATTAAGCATATGCTCAAAGATCTAACTACTTAAATGTTCACTGAAGAAATTTTATATAAATGGGAAATAGGAAAACTCCAAATGTGCAGCAGTAATGACTAAGTACTGGTATACTTATAAAGGGTTGGGGTTTAACTCAGCTGATAGAGTGCTGCAGTGCCCTCTCTGAGGACCCAGGTTCAACCCTCAGCACCACAAAAATGGGAAAAGGACATAGCAAACCACTCCTGAAGCAATCCCAAAAGAATCAGCCATTGAAAATCCTATGAGAGTCATTATGAGTTGGACCCAATTCTACAGCACCTAACAACAACATACTCATAAGATCCAATATTAGGAGACAACCATTTAAAATAATATCATAGAAATATCTTTATTGACATGAAAAGTTTTCACTATAAACTGTTAAATGTTGTATAATATCCTTTTAGCCTGCAGCTGTAGCCCTGTGGCGTCCGATCCCGTCAGATCTCGGAAGCTAAGCAGGGTCTGGCCTGGTTAATACTTGGATGGTAGAATGCCTGGAAACACCAGATACCATAGACTTGGGAGAAGGACCTAGCAACCCACTCCTAAAAATCAATACACCATTGAAACCCCTATGAATAGCAGAGAAGCACTGACAATAGTGTTTCTTCTGTTGTACGTAGGGTCGCTATGAATCAGATACCAACCCCACAGCACCTAACAACAAATATCCTTCTAAAAATTAATATATGCACATATCACTGAATATCTAGAAAGATCTATAGGTCAATACATAGATGATTTCTCCTGGGTGATAAGATGATAGTAATTTTCATTTTCATCTATTAGATGAGATGTGATTTCAGATTTTGTTCCATTTATTTGTAAAATAAAAGTCATGATAAAAATTAATTGCCATAACAACCCAAGTCATTTGAAATCACCACAAAGTTGCTGGATTTAGGAAAAATTAAGCTCTTTAAAATGTGTCCCTATAAATCACCTAAGAGAGAAAGGCAGAATTGCTTCACCTCTCTGCCTTTCATCTGCTGCTTACTAATAAGTGTGCTCAAAGATGCTGTTGCTCCTTCCTTGGAAGTGATCTACATATGCACCTGCTAGAGCTGGTCAAACCATGATTGTCCATTCTCCCAAGTCAGCCTCTCTGTCTACAGCACTGAGACAATGCTGGCTCTGCACAGAGGTGAACAACAGGCTCTGGAAATGTCCCACTGTCTCCTGGCACTAAGGAGTACACTAAAGTAGAACTTGATTTAGGAGAATATAAGCAAAACTGAGAGCCATGAGTTTAGATTGTAGAAAAAGAAACTAACACTACATATGAAGAAAAGATTGCCAGATGGAAGAGAGGGACGTGAAGAACTTTAGAGAAAGGCACTTTCTCTGGGCTTAGAAGATGTAGAATCAAAGATTTTTGAGTTAGTGTGGTAGGCAAAATTCCAAGGTGCCTTCCTAAGACACTCTTAATGCCTTCAATGTGAATATGATGAGATATCATGTCCCTGATTCTGTTATAGTACATGGCAGTGGGTATTTTCCATTTGTTATCAAGGTCACAAATCAACTGACTTTGGGTTAATCAAAAAAGGATATTATCCAAGTTGGCCCACTAAGACCACCAGTTCTTTAAAGGTAAAGTTTTCCCAGGCAGGTAACAAAGGGAGAAGTTGAAGCATGAAGAAGATTTGACCTACAGCTAATGGCTTCAAGGTGGAAGGGGCCAAGGGACAGGAAATGTGGGTGAGCTCTAGAAGCTAAGAGCAATCCCTTTCCAGCTGACAGCCTGTAAGAAAACAGGGACCTCAATTTTATGACCACATGGGACCTATGCCTGACAACAACTCAAATGAGGCTGGAAGTAGAGTCTTCTGCAGAGTCTTCAGGTAAGAGCCCAGCCCAGGTACACCTTGACTTCAATTGTGAGGGACCCTAAGCAAAGAATCCAAGTAAACCCTCCAGGAATTCAGACCTGTACAAGTGTGAGCTAAATGGTGTTGTCTGAGACCACTGAGTTTGTGGTAATTTTGTATACAGTAAGAGAAAACTAATACAGTTAGGAAATTCCATAGAAAATATTTTATCCATTTCTCTCAGGTGATCAGTAAAGAACCTGCAACCCAGAGATGTTGACGGGTATGGGAGAAAATTATGTCCAATGCTGTGTCCATCATCCCACTTCCCTGCTCACAGTGAAGCCCTAGGATCACTTTTACCCAGCATGATCTACAGTTTAAGAGGAAAAAGATTGCCATTTGAGGTCTCTGCTAGCATTACAATTCTAATGTAGTTCTTGATTTCTAAAAAATGAGATAAAATTGATATTGAATGCACAGACACTTCTCCAATTTAAAAACGATCAATAATATTTATAACTTTCGCCCAAGATTTAATATGCTGACAATGCTATACAATGTACTTCATTCTTCAATAAGTGACAATTTCAATTTTCAATTCAATGGAGTTCAGCAAAATTTGCTACATTCAAATACCCTGGGAAGTTACATGTGGAGGAATCTTTTAAGCCAAGGATTCTACAATTTTCCCTAAATGGAGTGACTTAAATTGTATGGAAAAAATATGAAAAAGAGTTAAGAAACTTTTATGGACAAAAAATCACCTTCAAAAGTCACTGATGTTTTCACATTTTCTCTGTGACAGAATGTCTACATTCTATCACATGCATTAAATCCTAGTAGCTTATTTAGAAGGCAATGCAAACAGTTGCACTTCCAGCAATCATCAAGACTGAGACAGACATTACCTCTTGTCTTGGGATTAATTGAGTGAGAGTCTTTAATAAATATCACATAATTCATGATGATGTGATGGATAACTGACAACTTGCTCATAAGAATTAGTAATCAGGAACAAATTTGCTCACCTTCTAAGCATGATTAAATTCAGAGATATTAAAGACACCTCCAAATCCTGTTGTGTTTGAAAAGGTCACATTTTAATGTCACAAACTACTTTTCTTTTGGATGATCCCCTGTGTTTCCTTTTTTTGTTTGCTTTTCCTCCCATTATAGCTCCTTAGGACACATGGTCTACCTCATGGATTGTAGAGAATGATGCTGAATGATCAATGCTGCTCTCAGTTAACCTATCCATTTCTACCAACTACTGAGTCACTCAAGAGAAGCCAAGGCCTTTAAATGCATCTACAGGGCACAATTTGTTCTTCTTTAATTCCTCCATAAATGTTTTCCACAAAGAGCTGTGGTACTCATTTGATTGAAGGTGATTTTTTTCTGTATTTTGTAGAGTTGGGGTTGCAGATTCTAGGGTCTTTGCAGGGTTTAACCAAGAACAACACTGCCCAATACAACTTTTCTCATACAAAGTTCTCCGTGTTTGCAATGTGATAGCCACTAGCCACACATGGCTACTGAGCACTTTGGGATGTGGCCAGGGTAATGGAGGAACTGAATTTTTAATTGTATTGACTTAATTAATTTAAATTTCAATACCACATGTGGCAAGTGGATACTGTCTTGGATAGCACAGCCCCACAGAATTAGGTCAGGATTGGCATAAGCTACTTAAAAGCCAGGCCACTCAAGCTCAGGAGGAGTTCCGGCTTAGGTGTGGGTTTCTTCCAGAATGCTCATCTACTTTGGTGGTCTTGCCCTGGCTTATCCTATCTGGCCATGCACTAGATAAATGTGTGTGTTACAATTATTTTCTTTCTTGCTTCTAATCATAATAAACAATAATAATGATGACCCCTATTTATAGAATGTCTGTTGTGGGTCAGGTATTGTGCCAGACACAATTGAGTGCAACTTCATAAGGGTTTTTGAATACATTGCTTCATTCATTTAACACATATTATAATTGAAACTAACTAAATGAATCCAATGTGGTTTAGCAATGTTATTATATGCAATATTTGACATTTTCCTTATATCCATATATTGTACTACACAACTTAATAATCAAGATAAATTATTAGCATAATATTTCCTTCAATAAAGGTTAGACATATCAGGTATGCTCTTTCATCATATGAAAGATGTCCACTGCTTTCCTGCCAAGATTTGCCTCTATTATGCTGTGGATTTCTCTTGGTTTCATTACAGCAAGGAACCAAACACAACTCTGGGTACAAGGGGAAAAAAAACTACTCTGAAAGAGAGTTGGTACCAATAAATTCCCTTGGACATTTTGGACCAACACGGATCAAGATACAAACTGCTGGCAGCTATGAGAGAGAACAAATTTCTTTGGCAGAAGAGAGAGGCCAATGTTTGACAATCAGATGATACAATGGCTAGGAAAACCAGGGGTTACAGAATAGAACATGCAAAATCTTTTGTGAAATCTGATACCATATTTCAAGAGGACCTGTAGTTGAGAATTCTGAGTCTGACACCATTTTTCTCTACACAGACAACAAGCAACAGGAATCCACCAATACTTACTGCAGAGATGTTTTCCTGTTTTATTCTGAACCTTTTATACCCAGTAAAACATTAAGTTATTTATGATCAAGTGTAATTCAACCAAGTTGGTAACATACTATCTTACAGCTGAAGACTTAATAACACCTCGGTTCAGAGGCTGGCTGTCACCAGCAAGCAGAGAGCCATGGGACACAAAAATACCAGTTTGTGTGATAAAGCCTTGACAGTTTTGCCTACACACAAACCAAAGAAAATAACATGCCTGTGACAGCTACAACAGCAGCAATTTCAAACTTCTCACTGATAAAATGCACTTTGCAGTCATAACCATTGCATAAATCTGGATGTCCTTTTTTCATATTATAATTTTTCTGATCCAATGAATCATTGTGTTATCCTCTATACCTGAAAATAAGCCTGCTAAGGCAAAATGTGTACAAATCATTGAGCTACCTGTGACATCAGGGGCTTGGCTGCTTGGGTCATTAACAGATATTTTTTTCACCTAGAAGCACACACTAAAATCAATCATTCTGATAACTAGGCATGGCATGAGCTGTCTGCACTTTCATTTCAATTTGATTAATCACATATACACAGACCTTTACCTTAAAGGAGCAATTGTTCCCATTTAATCACAAAGAAACATTCATGCATAACATCAGACATTACTAAATTTAACCACAATTTATGATTCCTATTTAAGCAAAAATACTTATGGTAACATGGTTTTCTGCATATAAATACATTGTTTCATTCATTTATAGATACTAACAGTGAAGCTAAATAAAATAATCCACTATTTTATATCATTTGTTATCTGTTTGTCATTTGGGGAGTTTCCATTATATACATTCATTGTATTACACAGTTTATCCTGATAATCAAAGTACAGCTAAGTTGTTAACACTGTTTTTTCAGTCAAGAAGGACATCCTAGATATAAGATTTCATCATATTGCATGTCCTACTTCTTGCTAAGATTTGGTTCTATTACCCTGTCAATTTATCCTGGTTTTTATAAGACAAGAAAACAAATACAATTATGAGTTCAGAATTTTTTCAAAAAATCTGAATTGGAGTTGGGATGAAGTATATATATCTCTTATGATCCTCCCAACAGTGTTCCTAGGAAACAACATTCCAGAAGGCACATCTGTGTTACTATAACAACAGAAAGGTAGAGACCAAAGAGAATCATCTGCACAAGAGGGCAGTCTGAAAACAGGAGGATTTCTGGGTTTCCCTTTAAGAAGGCAAAGGGTGAATTGTTGTGAAAAGAAGCAAAACTTGAAGAGGGTTTTGATGCACGAATGGGGCAGAGGGCAGTCAGAATTTGAAGATGGTATGAGGACAGCTCAAGGATATATATAAACTGCTTCTAGACCAAAGGTGCAAAACTGCTATCAGGGAGGTCAGCTAGCAGGGCTGTTGGAAAATATCCTATTGCTGAGATGTGTGTAGAGTGGTGGACTAGTTGGGGGTAGTACCAAAAGAAGCAAAAATCACTCTCAAGCTCTCTGACCAAAGGGAAAAAAACATTGCCTCTGTAGGGAGGGGAAGCCACTTTCCCAGGGCACCAATACACACTCAGATCACCCAGGTCTTGAGATGCTGGAAAAGTTCTGAGATGCTCACCAAAGAGCTGGACATGAACATAAGTCTGAATCCATCTGAGATTCTGTCTCTTTCCTTGCCTTAGCTTCCACCTTACTGGCTTCTTCTCAGGCTCTTGACCTTGGTTCTCTTGTCCAACTCTCCATTTTAGACTGAACTCTCTCTCAGAGTCCACCCCAGCTGGTCTGCCTCTCCAAAGAAACCCTATCCAGGTTGCTAGCCACACTTGCTAGTCTCTGGGTCTCAGTTTCTCCCTATGGGAAATGTAGCTCAGACTCAGCAGGGAGCTCTCAGACTGTCACTGGGTTGAACTTTGCCCCTTTTATGGACAAAATGGGTGATTAGTCAGTTAGGTGACTGGCTAGTGGAGGAGATTAATGTCCAGCAGAAAATAAAGTCATAATTTCTAGAAATGATTCAAAGGAAAATGGAGTGGAGTGAAATCTACCTTAATAGGTGGTCAAAGAAGATATCTCTAAGGAGGTGGTATTTAAAGTTGTACAGGAAGAGAAGTAGCTGCCATGTGAATGAGGTGTGCAGAGCCCTATGGCATGAACCAGATTGTGGTAGAGGAACAGAAAGACAAGGTGGGACTTCTCAGCACCAAGCCAAAGATAGAGCATCCTGAGATAAAAGAGAGAAGGAGGCACAGACGAGATCTTACAGAGATTTATAAGTAACCATTAAGGAATTTGGATTCCATTCCAAGTTTCTTACATGGCATATTGTCACAAGGCCGGAAAAGACCTTTGGGACTCATCCCATCTGTCACCTAGGAGGTAATTCTTTTGCTTTTTATCCTTGCACCAACTTTTGTAAGTAAACTTGACTAATGTTTGTTTATAATCAGTGAGTAAGCTGCTACTTTAATACCGCTACTGTGGAAGAGGCTCCTTCAAGGCATGTTAAATTAACTGATGTGAATAAAAACAATGAATAAAAATACCTCTCTCCCTTAATGAGAACAGCAACTTCTGTTTCCCTGGGCTTCTTCAGTCCCATAAGACCTTTTAAAGCAGAGTGAGCATGTTCTGGTTCAAATGCTAAAAACATAATCTTGTCTCTTCTTGGTGCATTATATTTCGAGAAGCCATTTTAGATCATTTTGAGAACAGAACTTCCTCAGCGTCGGTGGCTCAAACATTCTGAGCACCACTGCCAAGCTGGCGACTTTTCCCCAAGACTGCTCACACAGAAACAAAAGGGTTATGATGCTTCACGTGGCACATGGACCCTTCGGCTCAGGCACTGTTGCTGTTTGTGTTCTGTGATGACCTGGTGTGAAAGCTTAGGTAAAACTCCATCTACTTCTCTGTGTTGCCACTTCTATAAGGGATTATAAAAAACTTACCTGGACACTTTCTGAATCTATTCAGACACTCTGCATGTACCATCTCTTAGGTATTGGAGTCTGTGCATATAATACTCACTTGATGAAGAGGAAATATATAATGAAAATTGGATTGCATTCCAGTTCTGTAACTAGTTTGTTTTGTGACCAAATAAAAATTGTTTCCTCTCCAAGTGTTATTGTTATTTGCAAGATGACCTCCAGGGCTCCTTCTATTTCTATTACTCTATGAATCTCTATCAACATAGGCTTAGTAACAATGCCTTTGTTAGTTATGGTAGCCTCAACTGCTGTTACAAATAGACCTGAAAAGTGGAAAGGCTCAAACCAAATAGAAATCTATTTCTCTCACACATTGGCCCAGGACAGGTGTTCTAGATCAGCTAACAGTTCTGCTTTCTAATTCAATTTGGGGTATTTATAATACTATAACCCAGGTAACTTTTCTAATAACCCTTCCAGTCCATCAGAAAAGGGATAAGTTATTGTCCAGGGCCAGAGATATCCTGCAAGGCAAATAAAGCAAAAATGATTCACATCTCTCTTATTCCTCTGACAGGAGCCTAAACACATCATCACACTTAAGTGCAAGTATAGCTGCAAAATACAGTCCTAGATTGGGATCTAGACATAAATTCAATCTTGGGGAAGAAGAGGAGAATGGATTTGAGTAGAAAAGAGTAGTCTCCGCTACATCCTTAATACCTGTATGATGTTTCAAAGAAGACCATAAAGTTTCTCAAATACTGAATTTTCAACACAGTTCTGCAAGACAGTTATTGTTAGATGCTGTTGAGTCAGGTCTGACTCAGCATTTTCAATGGCTGATCCTCATAGCATTTCCAATGGCTGATTTTTTTCAGGATTGCTTCAGAAGTGGATTGCCATATCCTTCTCCTGTTTTTGATGTGCTAGGGATTTGAACTCAGGTCCTCAGAGGGTGGAGCACAATACTACCAACTGGGCTACCCTCCTCTCCATTTTATACAGGTGAAAACTCTGTCTCAGAAAGCTCAAGTAAAATTTCAGTTCTTCTGGTCAGTGCTTTCTCTATTATAAATACTAAATGGAACTATTTGCATAGAACATGATAATTAGCATAAATCTGCATATTACAGAGTTTAAAGAACAAAGAAACATTATTGTGACAGGTAATGGGAATTGCTAAGGCATGCCACAGGCCCAGAATTTGTCCCAAGGTTTTGTTTGTTTTTGTTGTTGTTTTTGTTGTTCTGTTTTATTTTGCTTTTATTGTTCTGGGGTTAAACTCAGGGCATTGTGCATGCTAGACAAGTGCACCACCTCTGAGCTGCACATTCAGGTTCTTTTTTATTTTTATTTTGAGACAGGGTCCTGCTAAGACTGCCTCTGGCCTCCAACTCACAATCCTCCTGCCTCAGCCTCCTGAGCTGATGGGATTGCAGCTGGTGGCATGGAGCCCACTGGTCTCTAAGTATTAAGAGGTCTCTTGATAACCTGGAGAGGACCTAAGAAGTGAAATTAAAAGAAAAAAAAGGATGGGCTGGAGTTGGTGAATACTTTGCACTTAAGGCATTTACTCATTTTAATCTTATTCTCAATTGATTCATGAAATACGTGTAAGGACAGACAGACTGCAAGAAACATTCAGATTAGAGGTAAAAGTACATGGTTAAAGGAGGCCAGAAACTGAAAATAGTAAAAATAAAAATATATTCAGTCATCCCACACAAAGGGAAGTGGTTTTCTACAGGCAAGTGGATTTGCAGAATGCTATAGAGAACAATATATCCCTCCCTGTTCTCAGCCATCATCTACACTCACAAATCATTTCCTGCTTCAACTATTTTATGCTTGCTATGAAAATATAGCCATCAATTGCCAATAAACTGGCCTCATACCTTTTGGAGGAATTGTCAAGGAAACTCTAAATACAACTTTGAAAAATCCTACCTGGTTTCTTCCTTTGTCTAAATAAAATTTCTATGAAAATAAAGAATCCCTAAAGAATGTAGGTATAATTATTTCTAGTCTTAACCTTCAAAAAAGATTGATAACATAACACTTCACAAGTTTCTCTTCCAACTCCCTCCCTACACACATTAATATGATTTCACAAAAGTAAGGTTCCTGTCTCTCACAAATCTGTTCAAAATTGGTCATTTTTTAAAGGATCAGTTGTTTTATGGGTTACCAACTCTATGTAAGGAAGGTTGTAATGGGTCTTGGAGCTCAGTCATCACTCATAAAGCTTTCAAGTTGAATTCAGGGAAGGGACATTGGTTAAGCATACCAAGTCACTTATAATGTAGCAGACGGGACAAGGTAATTTATTATTTCACACAGAAAGTTAATACAGGTCTACCTGTCCCTTTTCTGAGAGAGCTATACAAACTTTATCAATTGTTATAACCCTTCATGGTGAATTTTCATAATTATGCCACCCTTATATCCTGGTATGACAAAGCTCTCTGCTAAGTCTCTTGGATCTTTTTCCCCTAACTCATTTTTATTCTAGACACTCAGAGGCAGGACAGAGACAGCACTGGGAACCTTTTGCCATCATCTAAGGGAAATTGGGAATTCTTCCAAATTATGCTACTATGGACTGAAAAAAATCTAAGTACAACCAAGTTACTTGAGCAATTCTGAGTACCACTTTGCCTTTATAACCAAGTCTGTCAACATCAGGATATATTTATAGAGCATTTTTGAGTTTGCAGCATTGAATTCAAAAGATAATGGAGGAGAAAGGAGATAGAAGTAGAGGATTTTTATAATCTAAAGGAAATCTAAGGTTACTTCAAAAATGAATAGCATTTAATAAATACAGTTCCTCCTAATGCTAATTTCTCTGGTCTTTTGTTTACACAAGAAAGCTCCAGGCTGCCTTAGAGTGTCACATTTGTCATTGAGCAGAATATCATCAAATCCCACTCTACCCACATTCAACAACCCAATGAACCACAGGGTAGGTTATGGTACCTTTTATGTTATAATTTCTACATAAAAACAGAAACAAGTCTAATGCTCAGCAAATACAAAAGAAAAGCAATCTGTTTTTCTCATGTTTCCTATTTTGACTTTATCATCATCATCTTTGTAGAAAGAAAATGAAAAAAAAAAAGTCAAAAACGACCCAAAATGGAGAAAGCCCTAGATTAGGAATGGTGTTGACACATTTTAGCAGCGCATCTCTCTGGATATTCAGACCTATCAGTCATTTCCCAAACTCTGCAGCTTCACACATGTTCCATCATTATGTAGCTGAGAAGATGTCCCTCACTTATCAAAAAAATTCCACTTTTTTTTTGTTTGTTTGTTTTATAACTCCCAGTTACTTCATCCCTTTCTTCTTCACAAAGATATAACTGAGTTGTGAGCAAAGCCTCATCTCGAATTTCAGGACAAACTGAGTGTGGAGGTGACTTCATCAGGAAGGAACAATGACCATATTTATTACATGTGCTCATTTTAAGAGCACTTATCTGACAGAATGAAGCCTTGCAACACATGGAAGACCAAGGTTGTGATTTTTCCCTACTAGGGGAATCCAGGTAACTATGTAAGAAATGTATCTCCAGTACATTCAATTAGATCTACCCTTTCAAACTTGGATGCCACCAGGTGAATGTTTTGGTGAATATAAAATGTCACATTGTAGAATAAAAAAAATCTGGTTCTACACAATAATCCCTTTTGTCTATTTTTCTTAATATATCTATGCATTTGAACTGTGCCCATTCTTATCCTATTACCCTTTTCATTAGATGCTAGAATTCCAGAAGCTCTCAAAGTCAATCGTAAGACCAATCCATTTATTCACTATTTATTACATGGATAACAGATTACATAGGTATGCTGTTGTTGTTGTTAGGTGCCATCCAGTCGGTGTCTGACTCATAGCGACCCTACATACAACAGGTGAAACAGTATTGTTCGTGCTTTTCTGCTCTTCATAGGGTTTTCAATGACAGATTGTTTTTGGGGGGAGTGGGCTGCCAGGTCCTTATCCCAATTTATTACATGGATAACAGATTACATAGGTTTACAGATAAATAGACAGACATATAGACAGACAGATAGTCTTGAGGTTTGAGGATTCCCAATATGCAGTACTCCTCATTCTCATCAAAATTCTGACTCTGTTGAGAAACAAGACAAAAGATAATTAACTAAGTTCAAGTTACCAGTTTTTCTGTTAAAAGTGTTGTAGGAAGCCAGGAATGGTGTCACATGCCTATAATCCCACCACTCAGGATGCTGAGGCAGGAAGATGTCAAGTTTGAGGTCAGCCTGGGCTACTTAATGAGACCCTGCCTCAAACAAACAAAAGAATGAAAAAAACTGTTATATACATGCTATACAACTATGTCTTATATATGCAGACAAGGGGACTTCTTAATGCTGAACACCAGACTTAATGAGAGTTATCACCTAGCCATAGTGCCTCTAAGCCACTAGAGCCCTCCCTGTGAGTTGTAAGATTTACCATGTAGTCAAGAACAATCCAGAACACAAACTCATAAACCAGATTCTAAAAGAAGAGGAGGAGAAAGGGCAAAGCTGTGTATACATATCCAGCTTCTTATATCCAAGTCTATAATGATACTTGCAGACATAGGTTTTTTCCTTCAATATTCTCTGTCTTTGCAATGATGTTGATTAATTCTCCAAGCTTTAGAACTTGGGTTTAGAGGAACACAGAAGCGTAAATACATGTTAGTGACTGACCTTCCCAGAGAGCAAGAAGCGAGAGGAAGGTGTATAGCTATGTGTGTACAGTTCCTCATTCCAAAGTCTCTCAGTTAAGCCACTCACCCTCAACTTTATTCCAAGGGGTTGAAAGATGACAGAATTAGTACACTCATGGATTTCCCTCTGCATGGAAGGAAACATTCGACAGAAGAGTAAATTTCTCTGCCCCCCAAACCTTATTTATAGGCTAGAGATTTTATGCTTTAGAGAAACAGAGACCCAAACTATTAATAGAAAAAATATAATGATATTGGTATAAGGTACTATTGGAATATAACCTAGGAAGTAATCACATCTATTTAGTTTATATATATCTATCAATGTGTTGTAAACTCGGGCCAGTTTTTAAAATATCAAATACATTGTCACTAAAATACATACTTGCCCTAGGATGGCTCCATTCTAGAGTCCTTTATCAATTTTTGAGGTAAGTTCTTAAATATGTTTCTATTCATCTTTCACCTCTCCCCCTGTCTCACAGGCATTACATGGCCACACACATATGCATGGACATGAACACACATAGACACAGTTACGTATATACACACATGTGCACATAGACACACACACTGTGAGTGACCTGAAGTATCTCCTAGGAACCATTTCCTTCCCTGCTTTGCAAAGTCATAAACATCACCACATTTCCATGAGCACATGGCTGCTCAGAATAAGGACTGTATGGCTAACCCTTCCAGAACAGAGGTGGGATATAAAGGTTGGAAAAGATGACTTCCTTCCTTTGCTCCTTCCTACTCATGGGAATATGGCCTTTGTGGCTGGGGTTAGAGCAGTCATCATGGACTTTATTGCAATTTAGAGAATAAGGCCATACATCACAGAAAAAATGGAACAAAATTGTGTCTCTGACACCATAAAGTGGCGTACTAGCCCTGGGTCCAACTTTCAACTTTTACATGAGAAAGTAAGGAGCCTCCATCTTGTTTAAACTCCTGGTATATTATGTTTTCAGTTTTTCATAGCCCAAACTAATTTTAGTCAATTCTCAGTATCTCTCTCCTTTTCCCTCTCCCTCTACCTCTTCCTCCCTCTTCTCATCATAAAACTTTTTAACTCTTTATTCTTCCTTTTGCTTCTTGCTAATGTATGGAAGGATATCTTTCTCCCACTTTGTTTCCTTTTTCTTCCACTTATCTCTAATCCATTCTATTCCTGCATCCATCAATTCAAATGTCACTTCATGTCAAAACTTTCTTATTCTCATCTCTGACCATCTTTTCTTTCTTCCAAGAGTAAAACCTAGCAACTTCAATAACCCACAGTACCATCCTTGCTTGACTTACCATCTTCTCAACAGAAACTTAAGCCTTTTAAGGGCAAAAATCATAATCACTTTACTTGATATCTGCAGAGTTTAGCTAAGTGCCTGGTACAAAGACATAGCCTCATAGCCTTCAGCACATATTAGGGAAGGTAAGCAGAATAAATACTATTATTCCATTTTTAAATACACAGAAACTGAGCTTAGTAGTTTTTATAAGATCACATAAGCTAATAATATTCATTTAAACTGTGCTTTCCTATTTTACCAGGATGCATTCAATTTCCAAAATAATTATGATTTAAGGCACTTGGATACATCCTTCTGTGCCAAGATGCTTCCTACTCACAGACATCTTCTTGTTGTTGTTGTTGTTGTTGTTGTTGTTGTTAGGTGCTGTTAAGTCGGTATCCAACTCATAGTGACCCTATGGACAGCAGATGAAACACTATTATCATGCTTCTGGTCTATTCATTGGGTTTTCAATGGTTGATTGTTTTTTGGGAGTGGGCTGCCAGGTCCTTCTCCCAAGCTTATAGCACCTGGTGTCCCCAAGCATTCTCTCATCCAAGTACTAACCAGGCCCAACCCAGCTTAGCTTCTGAGATCTGATGGGATCAGACGCCACAGTGGTATGGCTGCAGGCATCAGGTTATTAGGTAGGCAGAAACAACAAAATTATCAAGTGACTTCCCTCTCAGTTAATATGAGATAATTTGAGTTATCTTGGTTAGTAAAGTAATATTATCAACTAAACTATAAAACATGAAGAGAAGACATACTATAAAAACAAGAAGACTTAAGAAATCTTCTATACTATAATAAAAAATGAACACTTAGTAATTGTGTTTTTAGAACTATAACAATAAGTTCAGTTAATACCACAAATATCTTAGAACTTTATTTTTCATTTTATTTAATTTTACTTTTACTTTATTTTATTTGCAGAGTTGGAAAGTGACGCACAAAAAGCTAACTAACAACTTGCCTGATATCACACAGTTATTTAAGTATATAGTAAGAGAGTATAGACAGAGAGTAGACAGAGTACCACTGTCTAGCTTTATTTTTCTATTTCTTGGGACTGATAGGCTTTATAGCCTCTGTCTGGCTTGTCTTCCTCATCCCCTGGGGGCATACTCTGCTCCTAAGGCACAGACTTTATTTCTCCTACTTTTTCAGGAGTCTCCAACCTTTGAAAGTATTCTCTGGTTCCAAGCTCTGCAGTACATTGCTGCCAGAGTGCTCTCCTTATGTGACTGCTTTGGGCTTTTAGACTCTATGAGGCATTGCCTTTCCTCCCTGACCATGTGGAGACAGAAAGGAATTTATCTGGGTCTGTTCCAACCTGATTCCAACCCCACTTTGAATTAGACTTGAAAGCAAGAACTTTATAGCTGTGGGATCTCAGAGCAACCAGATTTTGCCATATTGGGGTGATATAAATGTGCAACCTTCTATAGTCTGCCTCCTCCCACCCCTATTCCATGCCCTAGTTCTAATTCCACTGCTTTAGGATATGGATTAACCCATAGCTGTCCTTTGGCCATTCAACACATCACACAGAGAAATCTTTACTCTTACTGTGTTAGGTGGGGCTACAGAGTGTCCATAAATTTTGATGGCTCTGGCCCTTTATTTTACATGCAAAGCATATAAAAAACATGTTGAACAACAGATAAAAGCACCAGAAGTAAAAAAAAATTGCAGATAAAGTTTGGGAATGCTCACCGAGAAAGACAAAAAATTACAGTGGACTACAAAATACAAGAAAGAAAATCAATATAGTGATAAACATTGATTATAGTTGGAAGAAACTCATATTTACAGTTCTTTCAAAAATCAAACAAGTTCCCATGAGATGAAATTCTTTGATTGTACATAAAAAATGATTCAAGCAGCTATTTATTTGTAATCAAATTATGCTATCCAGAATTCAATAACTCACATGATTCAGAGCTGTGATGATCCTATGTATCTGAATCTATCATAGAACCTTCTGGAAGAAAGGATTCAGGAGAGGGTTTCTAGACCGAGCCCTGTGATTCTGAGATGAAGGGTATTTAAACCACTCATTTAACAGGCGATAAGCTATAGCTTATCCTACATTCCTTGAGGGATGTAGAGTCTCTAACATTTTTTTCTTACCTGTTCAAATACTTATTAACACTTCTGCTTCTGGATGGCTCTACAGAGCTATTTTGAGGAGAAAAGGAAGAAGACTCAGGGATTGCTGATGTCTGTAACAATGGTAAAACTAGAGTGAGAGTGTGATGGAGTAGAAGGAAAAGAATGAATAAGGCCAGAAAAGTTTGAAAATTTTAAAGAATTGGTCAGACTGAGAGTTCATTCTCTAAGAAAGGAGTAGAAAATATGCCTGACCCGGAGTAGGTAACAGGGATTCACAGAAGTAGATTCACCTCCTGATTATGGCCTCAGAGTAGGAAACCTTCTGTTTGCTGAGCTGACAGGGCTGCTGAGGAAGAGGAAGTGGAGGAAGAGAGCCTGAGTTCCAGTTATCTACTGTAACAAACCATCCCAAAATGTGGTGGTTTAAAACAGATGTTTTATTATTACTGCAAAAGATTTTAGGTCAAGAATTGGGATAGAGCTAAGCTGAGTGATTCTTCTGTTCTCTGTGGTATCAATCTAGCCACTAAGTAGTATTCAGTAGGCAGATGTTGTGTTCTGGAAAGTTGGAGAAGGACTCATTCATTTGTTGGCCTCTTGGCAGCGTGGTTGGAAGGGTGAAGCTCAACTGGGCCTGTCAATCAGAACACCCAAATGAAGGCTATCATGGTAGTCTCATGGTAGTAAGATTGTTACCTGACAGCTTAAGCTTCTCAGAGTGGTAAAAGGGAAGGAGGGGGAGGCTGAAAGGTGTAATGTAGCCTCAGAAGTCCCAGAATATCACATCTTCTGTATTCTATTAGTCAAAAAGGACACTAAGGCCAGTCTAGGATCAAGAGGAGAGGAATTAGATTCTTTATCTCAATGGGAGGAGCTTTCCAGATAAGCTTTCTGGGGAATAATGTTTGTTGTTTGTTTTTGCAGTACTTGGGGATTGAACCTAGGGCCTGGTCATGCTAGGCAAGTGCTCTACCTCTGAGCTGCACCCTAGCCCCCTTTATTTTTGATTTTGAGAGAGGGTCTCACTACAGGGCACAGGCTGCCTCTGGCCTTGAATTTGTTATCCTCCTCCCTCAGCTTCCCAAGTAGCTGGGATTACAGGTGTGTGCCACTACACCTGGCTAATAATTTGATAAAAGCAATGATAGATATGTCCAATAAGGATTTAGAGTTAAGTGACAACTGATACAGCTATGTCTATATCCAAGTAGAATTACAAATAAGCTAATGGACTTGTATAAGAAATGTTTGTTCCTTGTGATCCTGGGCCTAAGACAGTGTGAGAGATCAGAATGAGTGAAAGAGAATGGAAGAAACAAATGCAGCTCTTTCTGTGCAGTTGAACAAATTACTGAGTGTCTCCTTGTGCTAATCCATAGCGCATGCCTATGGGAGCCAGATGTATTGACACATGTAATCCCAGCACTCAGGAGGTTGAGGCAGGAGGATGGTGAGTTGAAGGAGAACTTGGCAACATAGTGAGATACTGTCTCAAAGAGAAAATAACCCACGCAAACAAACAAGCAATGAAGAAAAAATATAGTATATGCTATGGACTTCCAAAAAACCAGAAAGTTCTCCATCTGTAAGGAGTAATTGTTGTTGTTGTTAGGTGCCATCAAGTCGTTATCCGACTCATAGCAACCCTCATAGGGTTTTCAATGGCTGATTGCTTCGGGATTGCCTTGGGAATGGATTGCCAGGTCCTTCTCCCACTTTTGCAGTGCTGGGAATTGAACTCGGGACCTCAGAGACTGCAGCACAGCACTCTACCAACTGAGCTAAATCCCAGCCCCCTAAGGAGTAAAACAAATAGTAAAACAGGGCTGTACACATACAGGAGAATCTGTAAAATTTAAGAAACACAGATGGCTTACTGATATAAGTGTGATTAATCTGGCCAGTTGAAGTTCAGAGGAAATTTCCTAAAGACAAATTTCCATGAACAAAGAGGAAGTTTTTTAAGTAGACTGGGCAAAGCAAACAGAATATATAAAAGCAAAGGACACTTGAGAACTCTATTGTGGATTTACATGTCTGTCTGTCTCTCTCTCGCTCGCTCTCCTTCCCTCCCTCTCTCTCCCCCTCCCCGTTTCCTCCCCCTCTGTGTGTGTGTGTGTGTGTGTGTGTGTGTGTGTACTGCAAATAGTTTAATGTATTGAGGAAAGAGTGGCAGAAAATAAAATTAGAGATGAAAGTAGAGGACTAATATGTAGAAAACCATCTAGCATTCCATGTTGTTGATTCTGAAAATTAGAGGATGCTATTGTAGGATTTTAAGCACACGTCCAGCATGTTTTAGGCACATGGGCCATGATAGAGAAGTTGACAGCGTGACTTGACCAGACTACCTTTCACTATAAGTAACCAGCAAGTTCAAGGTAGTTTAGCAATTATCCAGAAATCCTTTCTTACAATGAATTAAAATTCCTTCAATTCCCAGCACCGCAACAATGGGAGAAGGGTCTGGCAAGCCACTCCCAAGGCAATCCCGAACAGTCAGCCATTGAAAACCCTATGAGGGTCTCTATGAGTCGGATACTGACTCGATGGCACCTAACAACAACAATTTGCTTTAGAGCAAGCCCATTTCTTCTCATTGGATTCTTGGAATACTTGATGTTGATGCATTACATTTTACTTCTATCTTCTCTTTTTTCCCCCTTGAATTGAAAAGCCTTTCCCTCTTGATAGGTTAAGAACATACTTTGCAGCCCTATTACCAGTTCCAGAGAATAAATATCTGATGGGAGATGCTGTCATTACAGTTTTAGGCCTCCCCACTCCCTGCTCAATGAATTGTGAGAGATCAAAATAGAAAGAAATGCTTTGGCTCTGGCATCAAATGCTTCCTTTTTTATTATAGAATTTATTTCGGTTTGACACTCTTTATGTTGTTCTTGCCTTCTTCCATGTTATAAATCCTTCTTGAGCTAGAAACCACTTCCAAACCCTTCAGTGGCTAAGCTGCTCAGCAGTAAGTCTAGGAAATCAAGCCATCGTGGGCCAATTTCACATTTGAGACATGTTCTTTGTATTAGAGCAAGATTACTTTTCAGGATTAAGAGGACTCTATACAAACACAGGTTGAGTATCCCTTACCACAAATGCTTGGGAGCAGAAGTGTTTCAGATTTTGGAATATCTGTGAATAGGTAATGTGGTGTCTTAGAGATGAGACCCAAGTCTGAGCAGAAAATTTATTTATGTTTCACATATACCATATACAAATAGTCTTGTTGTTTTTAGGTGCTGTCGGGTCAGGTCCAACTCATAGTTAAAACTATGTACAACACAATGAAACACTACCTGACACAGTGCCATGAACATGATCTTTTCTATGTTACACCCATTGTTGCAGATACTGTATCCTTCCAACCTAGGAGGCTCATTTTCCAGCACTATATCTGGCAGTGTTTCTCTGCTATTCATAGGGTTTTCAATGGCTAATTGTTTCAGGAGTGGGTTGCCAGGTCCTTCTCCCTAGTCTGTCTTAGTCTGGAAACTCAACTGATACCATCCACCATGGGTGGCCCTGCTGGTATCTGAAATATTGGCGGTATACCTTTCAGCATCACAGCAATATGCAATCCCCCACAGTACAACAAGCTGACAGACAAGTGGGAGACAAATAGCCTAGAGGTAATTATTCAAATAATTTTTTAGTATACCTCCATTTTGACTGCAACCTGTCAAGGGGCAGGTTTTCCTGTTAGGGAAAGGGACAGAGGTCAGGGACAGAATTTTCCATTTGTGGTGTCACACTGATGCTCAAAAATTTTGAATTGTGGGTGAATTCAGATTTTGAATTTTTAGATTAGGAATATTCAACCCATACTGTATAGTTTTAATTACACATATACCCATGCTTTTTCTTGATAAATAAGAAAGATGTAAGTGAAACAATTGTTAAAGGGAGGAACATGGAATTTCTTTAATTTATTTAAAGAAATAAAATATCTCTGAAAAGATAGAATTAAGTCTGTGTTCAGAAAAATAGTATCTTTCAGAACATTAAATATCTTAGGAAACACTTTTTAATTCTGATTTTCCTTCATCATCATAAAAATCACTACATTCATCCTCCAACTTAGCCATTTCAGGAGAAAGAAGAGCAATGCACTCAGTGTGGATAGATTAAACAAGCAGATACTAATTGTCTGTAATGCATGAGCCACTTGGATGGATGGCAGAGCTGTTCTGCCAGGTGGCTATTCTGCCTAACTCAATAGGTTACCTGAGCCACTGTAAGATAGCTTGGGTGTCTGATGAGCTGAAATGGATTTGCTATGCTGGACACTTTCCTGCTTGAAATGGCCTTTGTAGCTGACCCCTTTCTGGCACCTTTTATTATAAGAATAAAATTGCCTTTGCTTTCAAGTACAACCGAGAATGCTTGGTAGAAAATTAATTTTATTTTTAATTAGGAGCTGCTCACGTTGTCTGGTTCCTATCTCACCCTGTCAGCACACCTTGGTACTACATTCTGCAGGAACAGAAGTTTTCACCAGGATTGTTCCTTTCTTGCAAAGATATATTTTACATAATGCTTATTGTGCTATGCATGCCACATTTCCTGAATCTCCTATCTTTATAGTTCATTCAAAAGAGTCTGGGAAAAACTAGAATAATATTTTGACATTTAAGCAGAAAATAAAAAGTAAAGGAACTTCATCCATTAGAGCAGTAGATATCAATTTCTGACTAAACATTAGAATCACCTGGAGACCTTTAAAACAATACCATTGCACATGTCACACTTGTTGTTATTTTTCTAAAAGTATTCCAGGAGAATCTGGCATGCAGCCAGGCTTGAAAACCACAGCACCAGGAGATTCTTCAGAGATATGATTTATAGACAGAGGTTTGAATAATGATATTTGAGAAATATTTTATTCATAGTATATTTTATTTGAGGTTCTTGAGTAACGTGAATAATACTATAAAATATGTTCCCAAAGAAATTAACTGAAATGTGAGTAAATTTTAACAACTAGTAAGAGTCCATTGTAAGCATAATACTTTACTAGCTGCTATACGTTTATATGAAGTGGAGAAAAGCTTAGATCAAGCATAGTAGGATTTACCAGAAAGCTATTAAATTAAACTCCAGGGCTTTCATTTGCACAGACACTAGAGAGGCCCTAAAAATGTGTTGATAATGTTCATGCATTTGAGTAAAAAAAAATCTAGCAAAAATTATATAGTTTACCCACGCTATCTCTGCTTCCCTTTAACTTTCCCCCTCACACTTTTCCCTATGCCTGGTGGCATCCAGGAAGTCAGGGATCCTTCTGTGCTCCAGCAAAATGGAAGTTGAGTAGAGCATACATTTATTTTGGTGCAGCAGATTGTATTTATGTGGCTTAGTTTCATTTCTGTGTATCCTTAAGTGATTGATTGCAAGCCTTCCTAATCTAGGAATGACTTGTAGAAGTATCCCTCTTGCCTCCTGCCCCAACTCACTCAGATTACTGATGTGAGATTTTAAGGCTGACAAAAATAAATAAATAAATAAATAAAAATACTCATACAGACCTTGATGAAAAACAAGTTAATGAATATTGTCAATTCAAACAGAATTTGTGATTAGTCATTGCCCATGAAAACTCGAAAGGACCTAGTCTTCTAGCTCATCTATGAAAGACACTTCATAGAAGCTCTCCCCAATTCCACAATAATTCCAATAATCTATATGGCATTACTAATGGCAATCTTTAAAGAACAGACATTTCAAACCTTTCAATAATGAATATAACCAGTCATACTGGGAGAAAGATGGGATTATCTTTTTACTGCCTCCATAGATAATAACTTTCCAAAATAGTTATCAGATGAAAAGTTAAGGAAACAGCCAAAATACATGTGGGGAAAAGTATTATAGATATGTGTCAGGAAGTTAATCATTTTTGACAATTAAATTATTTCTTTTTTCCAGATCTTATGTTGTCTATGAACCTTGGCAGGTTTTTCTAAACTTCAATTTGTTGTGATTTTTTTCTTCATTCCAAGTGAACATTTACTTTAAATCTATTCATATATATGTAGTTTTGTATCTTTTTTTGCAAAGAAAGCCTCTCAACACTATGCAGGCTTCAGCCCCACCTGGACCACTCTTGCCTCAGGAAACTCACAAGCACTGGCCCAGAATGAGTTGACCCAGAACCCAGTCATATGGTTCAGAATCGAGCTTCCTGCAAAATTAAAGTACTTAGTTTCCAAGAAAAAGAAGACAGACAGTGGGAAAGAAATACCAACAGTACAGGTACATAGATAAGTGGGAACAGACCCAAAGATAAGGATTCATGGTCAAAAGTGATCTGGACTAAACAGGTAAAAAGAAAAGTTTATACTATATAGACAGTGGTGTAAAGTTTCTAAATGAAAAACATTTTATTGCAGTTGCATCACAAATGCACTGAGTCCATAACAGAGCGAAGCATATCATCCAGGCAAAACAAATCACCAAAAGAAAAAATAGCAATTGGTATAGCATAAATGCTCCTGGCCTTCACTCAAGTCCATGAGCCTCAGTCTCCATGTGAATGTGATGTGGGGCATCAATGTCTGCTGCTGGAGCTTCTCATTTCCCCAAAGCCTCAGATAATGTCAGCATCTTCCTAGGCTAAGTGTGAGTCTCATATTTAAAGATACATATTTTCTCACAGAACAAGGATTCTAACCACCAACTATCTTCCTCATCTGGCAAGGCTAGAGGTTAATTTTGCTCACATTTAAATTTTTGTCATTTGCAAGGCTTTTCAACCCGAGATTTTCAAGTATATATTTTTTTAAAAATTGCAAGAAGTAGGTGCTATAGTGCATACTTATAATTCTAGTGACCCAGAATGCTGAAGCAGGAAGATTGAAGATTCAAGGCCAGAGGCAGTGTACGCCACTTAGTGAGACCCTGTCTCAAAATAAAAAACAAAACAAAAAAGCGGGGGTGGGGTTTGGGGTTGCAGCTTAGTGATAGAGCATTTGTCTATCATGCACGAGGCCCTGTGTTCAACCCCATAGTACTGCAAAAATAATAATAGTAACTAAAAAAATACTGAGAAAATAAGAAAATGAAAACTCATTGGCCAAGTATGTATAGAGTGTGTTTATGTCTTGCCATATTTTGCTTCATCTAATCTATATCCATATTTCTACTAAACTGTTACAAAAAACATTGTATCATTTCACCCCCAATACTTCAGAGTGGAGCTCCTATAATAGGCTCTTATATAACAATTACACCGTCATTATGCCTTATAAAAGCAACAGCCACTCTCTAATATGATCTACATAATTCACATTCAAATTTCCCCAATGGTTTCTAGCATAACATTTAGAATTAGACCAAAATCTAATGAAATTTTGTAGTCTGCATTTAGTTAAGGTCTTTCTATTCTGCCCAATGGTGTTGACTGTTTAAGAGACTAAACTCCATTTCTTATAGCATATTCTACTTCCTGAATGTATACAATTGTTTCTCAATACAAATTGATTTGTTCTACTGTTTCCTGACTTTTGTAACCAGGATATTCAATCTACATGTTTGATTAGATACAAGATACACCATTGTAAGTGCTGACTTTGATAAACAATGTCTTGATCATGTGCAACCTTACTAGGTTGTCTTAATTCATCCTGACAGAGTTCTGATGTTTCTATCCAGGAATTTCAATTTTTTCTGATAAAGATTCTAAGGCTAGAGGGAAAAAATGACTTGCCTAGGATCACACAAAGAAATAATTTAATTGGCAAACATGGCTCCAGTCTTGTCTTAACAATTAGATAAATAAAATGGATACATTCCTGAGCCATAGAGAATATATTAGAAGATACAGAGATTAAAATTAACAGGGGATAGAGTTTAGCTCAGTTGGTAAATTGCACACCTGCACTGTCTGAGGCCCTGGGTTCCATCCCCAGCACCACAAAAATGGGAGAAGGCTGCGCCAATCCATTCCTGCAGCAATCCAGAAACCGTTGTTGTTGTTGTTGTTGTTAGGTGCCGTCAAGTCGGTATCCGACTCATAGCGACAACAGAAGAAACACTATTGTCAGTGCTTCTCTGCTGTTCATAGGGTTTTCAATGGCAGATTGATTTTTGGGAGGGGGTTTCCCGCTCCTTCTCCCAATCCTACAGCTTCTGGTGTTCCCAGGCGGTCTCCCATCTAGGTATTAACCAGGCCTGACCCTGCTTAGCTTCCGAGATCTGATGGGATCAGATACCACAGGGCTATGGCTGCAGGCCAGAAACCATTAGTCATTGAAAACCCTATGAATAGCAGAGAAACACTGACATAGTGCTGGGCATGGCACAGTGTCAGGGAGCATTTCACTGGGTTATACATAGGGTATCTTTGAGTGAGACTCAAAGGCACCCAACAACAGCATAGAAATTAGTATTCCTTTGTTAAGCTACAATGATTCTGATGTAAAATGCAATTGAATCAAGAAATAGATTCATAAGCAAAAGTTTTTAAGACAAGGATTCTGTACTATGATAAGTTAGTAGAATGTCCAAATACTACCAAGGTCTGTTGAACACAGCAGAGACAGAACCTGAAGGGTCAGCCATGACAGCTCCCTCTCTCTTATGCCACATCCAAGCCTGGTTGATTCTACCTCCAAAATCAGATCTAAGTAAGTCCTCCTTTCTCTATAATCCCTGCCCCCACACCAGTCAAATTTCCAACTTCTCTCATGAGGACAATGGCCGAGTCCCTAGCATGTCTTCCTGCTTCTCCTTCCTCTCATGGTTCCCTTCAATAGTTGTCTACAAAGATAAATGAGTAATCTTTTTTTTTAAAAAAAAAGTAAAGTAAATCTGATCCCATTACCCCTCTCCACATACAGCTTAGAACTCATTGATAGTGTTCCATTGCATTCATTATAAAATCCATAGTGCTAAGAAAGCTGACAAGGCTCGGTGTGATATGCCTTATGTCTCCCTTTCTCAATTAACTTTGTGTGCTTTTCTCTCTCCATCTTCTGCTCAGATAATTGGCTTTGTTTGAGAAAAGTATCATGCTCTATATTGCCTTTAAACAATTGTTCAGTGTGTTCCCTCTGCCTGGGAGGAATCCCTCCAGCTCTACCACACAGCCTACCCAGCTACCCTTTGCCAAGTTACTATCTAATCCTCTGGTCAAATATTTCTTCCTCAAGGAAATCTTTCCCAACTTTGCAGATCTTCTGGACCTCTATCATCATACCATGTGCTCTCATTTCCCAGGTCTTACCATCATTTGTCATTTATATTAGATTTGTTATCACCCTCACTAGCCTGAAAGCCCCATGGGCATTGAAACTATGTGATGTGAATCACTAAGAAAGCCAATTAATGGGGCTGATGAAGTTGCTATTGAATGAGTGCTATTCTTGAAAAGAAAAACCAAATGAGTTTACATCCCTAAATGAGTGCAGATCACCCCTATATACACACAAAAACAAACAAATAATCACGCAAAAACACCATAAAAAGAATGCCGAAGCCATAGTTGAGAAGTCAGAGCCACAGTATGGTCAAGAACTATCAAGGAGGGTCCCATACACTTGCCGGGGCTTGGGGTTTAGCTCAGCTAGTAAAGTGCTGCTCTGTGCACTCTGAGTCCCTGGGTTTGATCCCCAGCACCACAAAAATGGGAGAAAGACCTGTGAGCCCACTCTTAAAACAATCCAGAAACAATCAACCATCAAAAACCCGATGAACAGCAGAGAAGCACTGACATAGCACCAGGCATAGCACAATTTTGGCGAGCATTTTGTTCTATTGTACAAAGGGTCACTATGAGTTGAACCTGATTTGATGGCACTTGACAACAACAACAACAACATACACTTGCAGGACACATATAATATGAACAAAAGGCCTGGAGCTAAGAAAACACTCTGAAAACCTCAAAGACCATAAAGATCTTTGAAACCTTCAATGGATTATTTGAAAATTCCACCATATCTTGATGAATAAAGATAGAATCAATGCTTATGAGTGGGCCCATTATTCTAGTACTCTTTTCCATCTGAATTTTCTCTGTCCACACACCTGTCTTTACAACCTTTCCTTCTGTCCCAGAGGATAGGGCATCTTTCTTTCATTTAAGGCTAGCCCTTCCTCCTGTTCTGTTCATTCTATTCCTTCCCATCTCCCCAATCTCTCCCAAAATTCCTCTCCTTTCCTTATCTCCTCAGCCTTTTTCTCTCCCCAAATTCTCCTTCTCTTCAGACTATGGGCAGGTTCCAGGCTCTGCCTTTCAGAATATAAATATAAATTCACCCTCGATTCCACCTCTTCTTGAGTTGTGACCTGCTTTTCCAGAAGTCGTTGCACTTGCTGTCTCTACCTCCTCATCTTATGTCTTTCCCATAGTGTCTGGCTTCTGCTACTCCTGTTTCATTGGAATTTGCTTTCTTCAATTTGTCAACAATCCCCATATTTTAAGAATTGTAAGTGACAATTTAACAGGATACTCATCCGCATCTAGCAATGTTAACAACCCTGGCTATCTGAAATTCTTCCTTCCTTTAGTCTATGGCCACAGTCTCTCTTGGTTCCCCTGGCACCTTTTTTCTCAATCTCCCAGAGTCTCTCATTCTCAGATTGGCCTTATTAAAAATGGGTATCCCACTGACCCTTAGGGGTCAGTGAATTACTGCTCTTTTCAATGACTGCTATTTACATGTTAATAACTTCCAAATTGATATCTCCCAGAAACTTGAATTGCTACTTTTCTTTTTGAAAGTCTCAGAGGTACTGGGTGTGGTGGCTCATGCCTGTAATCCCAGTGATTCAGGAGGCAGAGGCAGGGGAATTTCGAGTTCAAGACCAAAGGCAGTCTGTGAAACTTAGTGAGATCCTGTCTCAGAATAAAGTAAATGAATAATGGGCTAGGGCTGCAGTCCAGTGCTAGAGCATTTGCAAAGAAATAGAGAGAGAGAGAGAGAGAGAGAGAGAGAGAGAGAGAGGGAGAGAGAGACTCTCACAGGCATTTTTAAATTGACACATACCTCAAACTGAACTCATCTTCTGCCCACTTCCTAATTCCCCTTTGACCTTTTTGGTATTGGGGTCCTGTGGCCACACCACATAGAATCGTACCAGACATAAAATACCTATTTGACAGCATTGTTCACTCAATAGAACAGGGAAGGAGAATAATCTAGGTGCCAAGTTCAATGTGAATATAGAAAACCTAGTACAGATGATGCCATATCACAATGGGTCAATTTGCAATTTTTCCACTTTCTGGTGGCATGAAAACAATATGCATTCAGTAGAAACTGTACTTTTGACTTTCAATTTTAATCCCTTCTCAGTCAAGCAAAGAAGAAGAAGGAGGAGGAGGAGGAAAAGAAGAAGGAGGAGGAGGAGGAGAAGGAGAAGGAGAAGAGGAAGAGGAAGAGGAAGGAGAAGGAGAAGGAGAAGGAGGAGAAGAAGAAGAAGAAGAAGAAGAAGAAGAAGAAGAAGAAGAAGAAGAAGAAGAAGAAGAAGAAGAAGAAGAAGAAAGAGAAAAAGCAGACGCAGAAGCAGCAGCAGGAGGAGGAGGAGGAGAAGGAGGAGAAGGGGGAGGAGGAGAAGGAGGAAAAGGGGAAGGGGCGGGGGGAGGAGGGGGAGAAGGAAGAACTACCACCACAACTAATACCACCACCACCACCACCTGTCTCCCTGCTGAGCAGTGGCAGCAATCTGGAGCTCCCAGTTAACCACACCATCACAGGGAAACAATCTGTACTCCATGGTGTACTATGGCACTCTGCTACAATGTTTTCTAGGTTAGGTGTATTAAATGCACTTTCAATTTACAATATTTTCAGTTGATAATGGGCTTATTAAGACCTAACCCTACTGTAAGGTGAGGTGTATTTGTATTTGTTAGTGCTGTGTACTGTGAGCTGCATAGGTAATATTCAGGGATGACCTCATTTAACCTTCCTGGCTCTATGAAGGCATAATCATCTCCATTTTACATAGTTGGAAGCCCCTGCTCAGGGAAGTTAAAGGACGGGACAAGGTTACTCGCAATAAGTTGCAGAGAAGAATTTAAATCCAGCCATATCTTTCTTAAACACCACTGAGCATTCCACTCTCCTCTACTGCCACCTGATTATTGGCCAAAAACCACAAGTCCCACTTTCTGCATGATGCCCACTGTCTTCTCCTCCACTGTGCTGCTCACCTGGTCTCAAGGCATTCAACTCTTTGTGACTTTGGAAGAGATGCTACATCTTCATCTTATCTGTTTCAAAGACCAGAATGTGATCTGTACAACAGAAAGCTCCTCTCCAAAGAGAAAAGATCAGAAGGCTTGCTCATCTGCCCAAGTAGCCGAAGGGAAGATTTCAGACCTCTGAGTCATCCTAACAAAAAGGGCCAGGGCATGTTGTGTGCTAGTTTTTTTCCAGACTTCTGCAAGGTCATTCTGGCAGTTAGGGTAAGCAAGTGAGAGAGTAAGACAGACATATGGCCCCATACTCTTGAGAGAATTGAGAGAGGAGAAAGAGAAGACACACAGTTTCCATTTAAAAAAATCCTGTCCAGGACCTTCTACTTTTTAAATTAGTATTAATGGTTTCTAATTTGAAAATTATCAAGCTGAAAGGCAAAGGTCAAAAGGAAACCTATATTGTATGTTTATCCCAAGAGTCCTTGCATGCTTAAGACAGAACTTTATGTTGTTTCTGTACCCGTAGGTTTATTGCTTGTTCTTTGCAATCTGAGTTCACATACTTATACTTTTTAATTCAAAACAAAATAAAAACATTCTTTCATCAGATATGTCTTAGCACCACCCTAGTTTCCAAATAGACATGTTTCAAGGGAAAAATGTCTATAACATTCTGGCCATTCCTGGCCAAGGGATCTTACAGATTACTGCCTCCTGGATCTTAGATTCTATTGAACACAGAGACAAAAATAAAGAAACAAAGTTAAATGAAAATTTAACTGCTATGAGAGAAAAAAGGATTGAAGTGGGGAGATGATTCCTCTAGAAGAGATGAGAGCCAGGCACAATGGTGTGGGTCTACAATCCCAGTCATTTGGGAGGCTGAGGCAGGAGGATCATGAGTTCAAGGCCAGATGCAGCCTGCATAAGTTAGGGAGACCCTGACTGGAAATAAAATGTTGTCTTAAAAATGGGCTGGGGGGTGAGTGGTAGAGCACTTGTAAAGCATGTGCTAGGCCCTGAGTTCAACCACCAAATACTACAAAAATAAATAAATAAATAATAAAATAGAAGAAATGAGTGGGTTACTTTAACTTTATAGAAAATGAACAGTTGGTATTTAATATAAGGTTTATCTTAAATTTTACACCGCACTCCTGTTATTCTGGGAAAGAAAAGCTACGCCGTCATGACCTGAGGGGTGTGACCTCTGGGTGATCTATTTCTTGTATCTTCCACCTCTCTTCTCTAATTGAGTTTCCTGACAGCTATTAAACTGACATAATCCTCTCATCTTAAAAATAAGCAGACAAAATCAGCCTCTGTTGACCTTGAGCTAGCACCATAGAACTGTGTTTCCTCTATCTCATTTCTCACCCACCACTCACATCTCAACTCACTATAATCTGGCTACCCAAATAGTTCCTCCAAAGTCAGCAGATACCTCCCTAACCCACCTGGTTCCAAATCTTTAGGACATCCACCAGGATACTTTGGCTCCTATTTTTTATAGTATCAGACTTCCTGGATTTCTTTTGCTCTTCTCTCTCCCTCCTCCTGTATACCACATTCTACTTCTTCCCCTCATATGCAAGTTTAAACTGAAACTGAAGAAAATTAAACAAGTGTATTAGAGCCAAGGTATGACCTTGAGTATATCTGACCTGAGTTCAGAGGCCACCTCAAGAATGGGTTTAATGCATTAGACATGAATGATAGAAGAACAGACTAGTTGTGGCATCACATTAAAGATATCATTCATTAGGGAAGCAAAAGGTTATTTAAAAGACAATAAAAAAAGAAAAGATCAAATTACATGCCAAAAGAGACTCTAAAACTCCCCTTGAATGTTGAGCAGCTAAAGTAAAAGGAAAACATAACGAAGTTAAGGAAACAAAAAAGAAGATTTGAAAAGGCAGTTTGAGAAGACAAAAACAAGTATTATAATGACACGTGAAAAGAGCTGAAGACAGAAAACCAAAAGGGAAGAACACATTCTGTTTTTCTCAAACTTAAAGAAATGAAGAAAAAATTCAAACCTCAGGTGACAATAGTGAAAGATTTTATAGGGATAATATTAAATCATGCAGGAAACATCAAAAAGAAGATGGAAGGAATACACAGAATCATTATACAAGAAAGAATTGGTAGATGACCAACCATTTCAGGAGGTTGCATATGATGAGGAACCAATGGTACTAAAGGAAGAAGTAGAAGCTGCCTTAAAGGAATTGGTGAAACACAAGGCTCCAGGAACTGATGGAATACCAATAGAGATGTTTCAACAAACAGATACAGCACTAGAGGTACAAACATTTTATGCCAAGAGATTTTGAAAACAGCTACCTGGCCAACTGACTGGAAGAGATCCATTTTGTGCCTATTCCTAAGAAAGGGGTTCCAAACGAATGTGGAAACTATTGAATGATACCATTAATATCATACACAAGCAAAATTTCACTAAAGATCATTCAAAAGTAACTGCAGCAGTAAATAGACATTGAACTACCAGAAAATCAAGCTGGATTCAGAAGAGGGTAGGGAACTAGGGATACCATTGCTGATGTCAGATGGATATTAGCTGAAAGTGGAGAATACCAAAAAGATATCTACCTATGTTTTATTGACTATGCAAAGGCATTTGACTGTGTGGATCATAATAAATTACGGATAACATTTTGAATAATGGGAATACCAGAGCACCTAATTGTACTCAGGAGGAATCCGTACATGGACCAGAAGGCAGTTGTTCCAACAGAACAAGGAGACACTGCTTGGCTTAAAATTGAGAAAGGTGTGTGTCAGGTGTGTACTTTCATCATCTCTCTTCAATCTATATGCTGAACAAATAACCCAAGAAGTTGGACTTTACAAAGAATGTGGCATCAAGATTGGGGGAAGACTCATTAACAACCTGCATTATGCAGATGATACAACTCTCCTTGCTGAAAGTGAAGAGGATTTAAAACATTTACTGATGAAGGCCAAAGATCATAGCCTTTGGTATGGATTGTGCCTCAACATCAACAAAACAAAAATCCTTACAACTGGGTCAGTGTGCAATTTCACCATAAATTGAGAAAACATTGAGGTTGTCCACAATTTGGCTTTACTTGGTTCTACAGTCAATACTAAGGGAAGCAGCAGTAAAGAAATCAAAAGATGCATTGCTTTGGAAAAAGCTATGGCAAAGATCTCTTTAAAGTATTGAAAAGTAAAGATGTCACATTGAAGACATAGGTGTACCTGACTCATCCCATGGTATTTCCAATTGCATTATGTGGTCATGAAGCTGGACATTGAACAAGGAAGACAGGAGAAGGATTGATGCTTTTGAATTATGGTGCTAGAGACAAATATTAAATATACTATGGCCTGCCAAAAGGGCCAAGAGTTCTGTTCTAGAAGAAGTGCCAACAGAATGTTCCATGGAAGTAAGCATGGCTAGACTACGTCTTAGATATTTTGGACATGTAGTGAGGAGAGAGCAATCCCTGGGGAAAGACATCATGTTTAGGAGAGTGGCAGGTCAACAAAAAAAAGGAAAACCCTCAAGTAGATGGATTGATACAGTATCTGCAACAATGAGTTTAAATATAAATAAGATCATGTGCCTTGTACAGAATTGAGTGTTTTGTTCTGCTGTACATAGGGTCATATGAGTTGGACCCGACTCAACAGCACCTAACAACAACAACAACAACTTCTTCCCCCTTTACCTATCCTGCTCCTCCTTCTCAGTCACCCTATTCAGGGTCATCTTCTACTTCCTGGTTCTTAAATACTAATGCTTCTTAGGAATTCTGTCCCAATCTATTCCCCTTTCAGTCTACATAATTTACCAGATGGCCTCTATCCTCATAGAAATAGAAATATCATAGAAATATTGATGACAATGCAACCTGCATCTCTAGATCTTGCTTTTTTAGTCAGACTTAGATTGAATTCTCACTATGATATTTATTAGCTAACTGATTTGAACATGGCACAAACTCCTGGTACCCTAGTTCACTCATCTTAAGAGTCAACATAATAAAAAAAAAAGTCACAGGTACAGTGCTTCTAAGACCTTTTGGAGTTAGCACAGCTACCCTTTTGTGGTCACCTCATCTCTGAAAGAGAAGGTCATCCATGCCATCTTCCCAGTACTTCCTCAATAACAATAACCATATAATGAAAAAACACAGACTTGTAACAATGCTTTTGTTGAATTACTCAAATGATGCCTTGCTGATGTACTTTCAAAGGGCAGCAAATGTCTAAAATAAGTCTTGCCTAAATCTACCCTGGAAAGTAAAGGATTTCCCTTCTTATTGATTGGAAAAGGGTCAGACAGAGCCAAGAACTATGGTCATATCACCACAGTACTGTGTATGGTGCAAACTACCACAAATGCCAGTGTTTCTCAGATGCCTCTTGAAAAGAAAGGGGTAGCATTTCCTTTAAAAGAGCAGTGCTCAAACACAAAGAGATGGTGAAAAAGCCAGCCAGGCATAGTGACACATGCCTGTAATCCCAGTGACTCAGGAGCAGAGGAAGGAGGGTCACAAGTTGGAGGACAGAGGCAGCCTGTGTAATTTAATAAGACTCTGTCTCAAGATAAAAAATTAACAAAAGGGGGTTGGGGGTGCAGCAGCTCAGTGATGGCATACCCTGAGTTCAATCTCCCAGTACTGCAAAGAAATAAGAGAGAGAGAGAGAGAGAGAGAGAGGGTGAAAAAGTGAACATAGTCAGTATTAACTTATTAGAATCCTTTGGATTCAGGTTGGCCATATTGCATTTAGGTAGGAATATTCCGATCTCCAAATCCCACTAAGAATACTCTGTCCAAAAGATATACCATCAGTTACCTATACAGAGCCTCCAGCTATCATTTGTTAAGTGACATATGTCATGTTCCAGGCACTGTGCTAAGCACTTGGGATAAAATGGTAAAAAGAACAGAAATGATTCCTATTCTCCAGCAGCTTTATTCTGGTGGGAGAGACATAAGTCCCAAATGCTGAGAAGAACAGAGCTGCACCCAGAACCAGGAGAGGCATATCCCAGACAGAGTCCGAGGAAGTTGCCAAAGGCAACTGGAGCAGATGGAGGGAGGGAGAGGGTGCAATAGGAAAGGGCCTTAGGATTTAACTGGGCACCGACTATGATGCAAGACACTCTAAGGAGCACTGGATTTTGTGCTGCTTCCATCACTTTCCACAGTACTTTTCGAATTCTCTTTGGGAATTGGATCGACATTGTTTAATGACATAATAGAATAAGCTAGAATAGAAAATATCAGAGAATGCGGCACAAATAAGTAACATTTGTGACACCATCACTTCTATGTGCACAGATATGTAGGTACTAGGGTTTGAAACCCTAGCATGGTTGTCACTCTGGGCTTGATGATTCTTTGCAGTGGGAGTGTCCTGTGCATTATCATTTGTTTAGCAGCATTCTTGGGTTGGGTTTTAGCTCAGATGGTAGAGCCCCACTCTGTACTCTCTGAGGCCCTCTGTTCAATCCCCAGGATCACAAAAACCAGAAGAATGTGGCAATCCACTCCCGAAGCAATCACAAGACAACCAGCCATTAAAAACCCTATGAGGGTCACTATGAGTCACACCTGACTCAATGGCATCTAACAACAAAGCAGCGGTCTTGGCTTCTTCCAGATGTCAATAGAACACTTCTCTACTCCTACATGGGACAACAACAAATCTCCCCTGAATGATGACCAGTGTACTAGTTGTAAAATATTTCTGAAAATGAATCATGACATCAAAATTTTGTAAGTCATGTAATTATGGGGTGATGTTTTATAATTTTCCATGCCCTTTCTCTGCCCAGATTCTCTCTGTACTCCTAGAAATGATTTCCTCTACTCTCACCCTTCTCCTTCCATCTCCTTCACCTTCTCCTCCTACTCTCACTGGATTTTCTCTGCCTCTGATCCTTTCTCCCTTACCTCCCCTCCCCAAGGCATCAAAACTGAGACAACTCTCTGAATAGCATTGTGGAAATCTGTAGATCGTTAGTTACCTTTGTAGACAAGGCCCCATGGGAAAGCGCAGAAGCATCTTGCTTAGGCAGCACGCACCTCCCAACATGCTGTGCTTGCTTAGGACTGCCGAACAGGTGTGTTTCTGGATTCAGGATCTCTCTCTCTGTCTCTCTCTGTCTCTCTCTCTCTCTCTCTACTGATCTTTATGTATTCTGTGTGTATATTCAGAAAATAGAGATTTTATTAAAAAAAAAAAAAAAAAAAAAAAAAACCATCCTCTGGCAAAGCACCTGGGGGAGAAAGAGTGAGGACAGTAATTCAGGAGACATTTAAAAATATCTGCTAGACAAAAGAATTCAGAGGCACTAGCAGCAGTGGGGAGCCAGGGGTGACCTACCAGGTCTTTTCCTTCCCTAATTTCTTTGCTTCCGGATCTGTGATGTCTCCATGCTCCCTGCTGGGTGCATCTGCTGCCTGTCTCACACTCACACCCCCTCCCCTCCCCGTGCAGGGAGCAGTCTTGGTAACAGACTCTGGCTCTCCCCCAGGAGGCTGCAAGGCCCCCTGCTGGGTGCATCCACCCTGCCTTCCTCTCTCCTTGCGGGCTATTTACATGTCCACTATCCCCTACTCTCCCTTGGAGTCCTCCTCCTGGCTCTTTGTCTACCAGTGCAGTTCATTTTTCTCAGTCTCAGTACACACCCTGCACTTCTGTCTTCTGCCTGCCTGTGGGCAGGATGTTCCCCTTCTTCCTCTCTGGACTGAAGCTCTCTCCATATCACGCTTGTTATTCCCCAAACACATGCAAACAAACATTTCCTTACCCAAAATATTCTGTAAACAGCCTACTGGAAAGTAGCATGAGATGACATAGTTATTCTTCTTCCCAAGATCTTTTTAAGAATGCAACTGTTCAAAACCCTTGCATTCTGTTTGCCTGGTGAGTTTTCCTACTAGCAGAACATGAATTTCTAGGGAAGATGCAGGTCACACCCTCTGTCCCTGATCCTCATTCTGGCCAGGCAATATGTTTGAAAAGGAAATATCACCAGTGATACAGTTGGACCCTGTCTACTACTCTGTAGCTAAAATCCTGAACCTGCTTGAGTTCATGCTGCTTTTTCCTTCTCTTTGTCCCACCGTCCCAACAACAGTACCATTATGCAGACTTCATTATATTTCCCTTGTTCACTCGCCTGGGGAGAGAACAGGAAAATGGGCGATACTTGGAGCCATTGTGGTTCTCCATTGTCTGCTTGGCCCTATTAGATGATAATAAAACTACCTCGTATTTGTTTAGACTTTCAGAACACTTGCACCTATTATTTCCTTAGCAACTTATAACAAGCCCAAGAGGAAGGAAAAGGCAGCAGGAGAAAAAAAAAAGCCTTAGAACTTTATATGACTAAATACTATAAACTAGGCACCTTTGAGAATTTTTCTAAACACAGTTTCATTTAATCTTCATGGCAGCCATACAGAATTCCTTTGCCCATCCACACTCATAAAGACAAGGAACACGGGATTTATCCAGCTGGTACACAGCAGAGTTAGGTTCATTCACTCATGTGATGGGGCTCAGAACATAGTACCCTAAAATATAGTGTCATGGCATGCTGAGTATTTTAAACTGAAGGAATTTTGAGAAAACTACAGAAGCAGGAAGGTTTCTGATTTGTCATACCTTTCTCCCCTGGAGCACATAGGTCATCACAGCTAGAAAGAATTTTCTGAACTTCTGGCCTGAAGGGAGTCATAAGACCTCATGTAAGAAATGTCTTCCCTATTCTTCATGTCTGAAGTACCAGGGACAGAGAAGCAGCAGAAGAAACAGGCCCTGCAGAGTCCTGACTTACCACCAGGAGATCATACACTCTTGTGCTACCATTTTCCTCTTCCTAGGTTCTGTCTTCATCAAACCCAGCACTGCCATACACAAGTTGACCTGGTTCTTTGAGCCCTCAATTCCTTATGAAGGCTCCACGTCACATAAAACTTATCAAATAAATATGTGTGATTTTCTGCTGTTAACCTCTTTGTTATTTTTATTTTCGTTCCCAGTCAGGGACCCTAAAAGGATTGAGGGAAACCCTTTGTGTCCCTCACTACCTGAGCCATGAAGAGATGGCTGAGATACCTCACCTGCACCCGAGCCCGCAGATACAATCCACACATAACTGATAAAAAGCCAGCAAATCATAAGAATTCTTACCCAGGTCAGTTCTCAGATCTGTGTAGGGCCTGGCAGAGAAAGGAAGACCAGAATTTCTCATTGTCCCTTTCTTTCCGCACTTAGATTAGTGCGAGAAAAATATTTGTTTCGCTTGTGACTCTGAAGGCTCCTAAGTTTCATAAAAATTAGATTCAATACACTTCTGTGCTTTTCTCTTGTTAATCTGTCTTTTGTTACAGAGGCCTCAGTCACAAACCTAGTGATGGGTAAGAAAAAGTTATCTTTTTTCCTCTTCAATACGCCCAACAACTATTCATTTTGAAGTTTAGTTGTGAGCCAGGAGCTGCTGACAGTCCTGAATTCCATAGGATCTCTGCACTATCAGAGGCGACACCATTTAAAGCAAAAAAAAACAAAAATCAAACAAACAACAACAACAAAAAGTTTGCAAATCCATATGATGCATGACTGGAAGAAAAAGACACTAAGTTCATACCCTCAGTAGTGTCCAAGGAGCCCAATCATGTAACGGCATTAAGAGAATAAAGAAATATGTACCTTGGTTACCAAGGGTTCTGTCAGAAATCTGTTTTGAATTTTCTCCTGTCCTTGTCAGGCAAAGTCTCCTCTATGAACGACAACTTTCTAAGGAGCTGCTGAGTAAGTCTCAGAGAAGAGCCACGTGACAATAATAACAGTGCTCAGAGTATGAACACAAAACATGTTGCCTAGCCATTGTGCTGGGCCACTGACCTCCTATGCGCATGCACCTGGGAAACCATTCAGGGCTGCATTTGACCCCAAGAGCCATACAGTACCTCTAATAACTTTTCCTGTTATTAGAACACACACAGTCCTGCTCTATGCTCCCACCTCTAGTGTATACGCCTTTCTTTTCTGGCCTTGGGGAAAACAGCTGAGATCACTGTCTTATTCTGATGAGGAAGGAAATGTCCCTGGAGCTGGGAAGAGAGAGGTGAGCAGAATGTTCCATTTTAAACACTTTGGAAATGCAGAGACGCTGTGCCCCTGCATGTCCTCTCACTAGGTACCCACAAGCAAAAACACTGTCACAGGGAGCCAGCAGCATGTGGATCCTATAAAGAGGCTACTTGTAACTGCTAATGTGGAGCAACATAATGAAAGGAGGCCAGGAAGCACTCGGCAAAGTGATAATAGGGAAATTATGACATCTGTGGCCCGGTTTGGTCTCTAGTCAATAAAGCATGTAGCCCAAATAACTCTTCCATTTCCCCAGACCTGCTGGAAGCAGGGCTGGTCCCACTAATGGGGAAGGCCTGGAAAAATGACCTAAGAATCTATGTGCCGGTCCACATTCAATCCACCTGCCATTGGCTCCCATCACCCTAACAGCAAGTGCTCCACCATAGTTGTGAGCCACCCTTTCCCAATCCTCGTGCACTGTATATTCATCTCCTTTTGTGGCCCTTTTACAGCCATATCTGTATGCAGTGCAGGGTATTTTCTTTCCCTCTAAGATCCAACTTAGAAGGAGAGGGCTTCTCTCTTTAAAACCACATTGCAAATACTCATCTGAGCTTTTCAAGAGCCTAATGTTTATGTCACCCCTTTCCGACCTCCACCAAGAAGGTGGCTATTTTCCTCTCTTGGGAGATGAGTGGACCTCCTCAGCTCAGGATGAGCTAAACACAGACAGCAGCAAAATCGTCTTTGCAAAGCACTGAGAGAAAGCCTTACACTGCTTACACTGCTTACACTGTAAGCAATCTTATTTTTTAGTTGCATGGAACTGAAATGTAAGCTTTAAAAAAACAATAATAGAGCAAAACTCAAATACTAGGATTTGGGTTAGAGGAGTGACTAAACCAATCATTTTAGTTTGTACATGTGGAACCAACTCTTTGTTAATAAAGATCAAACATAAATAACATGGGGCAATCATCCACCATCATGATGCTCCTTCCAATACATTCTGGGAACTGATTTACCACATAAATGAGAATCAGCATTATTGTTACCTAATTTCTAATTTCAGTCTTATCCAAATAGGTAGCTAACCATCTGACAAAATCATAATATTTCTACAACTACAATCTGAATCTTATTTTAATCACTTATTAAAGAAGAGAGAAGAATCTCACATTTAGGTAGCGTGGCTTTAAAACAAAATTCAAATATTGAATCGTTTGTCCTACAAATAAATAGCAGGTATTACTTGAACAGCAATAAGAGCTTCAAAACACAAGTATGCTTATTATCAAATTCAATATAAAATGCAGTTCACCTAAACAGTGCCCAGAAACTAATAAGGAGATACCTAGAAGTAGGACACATATGTATACCACCTTCATTTATAAACTATTCTATCACAGATGCTGAGATACTTATTTTTTTCCTACAGAACCAAGTCATACTAAAGCTATATGGAGAAAGGATTTATTGAGCAGAACACATAAATAGGTAATACTGTATATTGTCCAGTTGAATCTGCATCCTTTCAACAGTTGTAGAGAGTTAAAAATCAGATACAGATTAGAATCATGCAGATTAGATTTATGGTTTGAGGGCAACATGCTAGAGAATCCAGTCTGCACACGATTATAATCTACATCTGACTTTTTGGTCCTCTAAAACTGTTGAAAGAGTGTGGATTAGATTCAAGAATACAGAGTAATATTAAACTAGGAAGAAAGACAGAAATGCATATAACTGACATGCCTGGTAAGGGCTTGCTTACCAAAAGAACATCAGAGAAAGTAGAAGGAACAGAGGGCATAGAAGATATGGTAAGAAATGTCTGAATGGTCTGAATGACAACAGCCATTTTATCTAAAGTGGTACAATTCTCAGGAACAATTTCATAATGGATGCACATTTTACTGGTGCCCTGCTGCCCTGCAAAAAGATTCCTGGGTTTACCTAGAAAAGCATCCCAATGATGATAGCCCTGTCCATCCATGCACTTTCCCATTTAATCTGTTATTTACAAGATGGTTGTAAATGTGATCCCTGAATGCTCAGCCTCAGAGGTGGAGGGGAAGGCGCACATCAAAGGGCTGGATTTGGAAGGCAAGTCCTGCATTCATGTAAGCATTAGGGATTTAATAAGTGGAGACAGTCTCAGATTAGGAAACAGAGGAAATGCCCAGTGCAATGAAATAGAGAAATAAGAGTGATCATACAATAGCTACAAAGTGCTAACTTCCAAAGAGGAAGAAAGAGTGGTGAGCTGTTAATCTAGCAAGATTCTACTTAGGTCTATAATTAGTATAGGAAGAATATGCAAGAGCAAATATTATAGATCCAACTCGGTGGCCTGAGAACTGAATTCCATCTACCTGTGTATTTTGTTTGGCCTGAACAATTTTCTACCTGAAATTCTCAGATTGGTGATTTAGACCGGGTTCAGATGGGTGGCTCTTCTATTCTCAGCCAGGCTTATTCCTAATATAACAGTCATTCATCTGTGGGATGGATAGGTGGTTTTGATGCTCTTGCCTGGGGGCTCTCATATCTCTAGAGTAGAACAATTGGGCTTACTCAACTTTAGTTCATAAAGTCTCTCAGCCCCTAGTAGGCTGATCTGGGCTTGTTCATATGGCAGATGGGCAAGATTCCAAGTAGGCAAAAGGAAGCACATGAGAACTGGCCCCTCATCATTTCCCTGCCTTGTATTTTTAATGTAATTCACGAGTCTGGTCTGGGTTGAAAGAATGGAGAAACAGATTTCACCTCTTGATGGGAAGAGCTGAAAAAATCCCATTGCGAAGATGAGAGGATATGGGGAGGCATTAACAACTCCACCATTTTTGTAAGTACTCCCCTACATCTGGCAACTAAGCTTGCATTCTTGAGCAGCAATAACCATCTGATTCCAAGTTACAACTACCCTCTGGATGACTATGCCCACCAAGTTCCTGGCACTCCTTTTTATCACCTTCTTGTTACTACTGGTCACCCTGAACACTTACATTTTCTGCTTATTTGCTATTATCTTCTCACTTGAATGTTTATTAAGGCAACAGAAAGGGAAGGAAATGGGCTAATCCTCCCCATGTGTTGAAGAATCTATCTATTTGATATACCTCTTCTTCTCTTCGCTTCAAAAGAGAAATTTGTTCTCAATCGTCTCTTTTGAGCCCATTTGCTTTAAGGTCATTTATAAATGACTAAACTAAAAACAACAGATACCATTTCTGGCAGACAAAATTACTCACCAAGTTTCCTTTTATTGGCATCATGGCCTAATTATGGCACACAAAGGTGGCAAAGCCAAAAAATGTATGGCTGAATGGTCCTGCAGTAGTACATATCTGCACACTTATAAAGACCAGGAAAGCTAAGTACATCCCAAAATACTTTTCAAAATCCTTGAACTATGAAAAGAAATTATTTGAATGATAAATTTCCTGGTCATCCTTTCTCTTTTGTTTGCCTATTTCATTGGTGATTCCAGGCAGAGGAAATCAGCTCTGCTGATTTGGCCATGGAATTTCTTCCCAAATTCAAATTCTCTCTCCTCTGCAACTCTTACCACTAAGTGCAGAAATCTATTCATCTCTCAGGTTGAGCTCCAAGGCCATTCAAAGCTCCCCTGATTTCTCTCTCTTTGCTATGCCTTATGCCTTGTATCTCCACAACACATTCTGTCATTCAATTTAATTTTGTAGTTGTCATGTACCCAAGCCCTCTCTCTTCTCTTATCACCCAGGAAATTGCAGTTGGAATTGTGTCTTTCTAACATCTGAGATAATGTTTATATTCCAGACACTGAAAGCTTGTCACAGGAATAACTGAATACATGATCTCAATAGTGAATAAACAACAAGGAATATTTCCAACCTTACATTAATTTACATGATGATTTTCTCTGTTTCAAAACATTTGGCACATGTATGGTCTATTTTATCCCCTCTGGTAATCATGAAGCTGCAGTGAGAGGACAATGACTCCACGCTGGCTTAGGAAATGGAGGATCGAAGTAGTTACATGATTTCTCTGTCACCTAGATAATAACTGACTGGGTTAGGATAAGAATCTAGATCTCCATCTTTTAGTTCAATGTTTCTTCTTCCTTATGGACTCAGAGACAGCATGCTACTTTTAAAATTAAATGTAAACTGTAAGACATTTGAAGAGGCAGCTTCCCCAAAGTCAAAGGTCATTAGGAGCCCATTGTTGTTGTTGTTAGGTGCCATCGAGTTGGATCTGACTCATAGTCACCTTCAGTACAGCAGAATGAAACACTACCCAACACTGTGCCATGCATATGATCATTTCATGTTTCAGCCCAATGTTGCAGTCACTGTGTTTCTTCTCATTTGAGGTGTGCCACATCGGCAAAAGGAGGTCTCAGAGGCTTTACTACATTCCCATCAATTAGGGTTGACTCATCTTTGAGGAGGTAACTCTTCCCCCAGTTGACTTTTGAATGCCTTCCAATCTGGGGGGGCTCATTTTCCAGCACTATATTTGACAGTTTTTCTCTGCTATTCATAGGGTTTTCCATGACTAATTGTTGTAAGAGTGGGCTGCCTTGTCCTCCTCCTTGGTCTGTCTTGGTTGGGAAGCCCGACTGAAACCTGTCCACCATGGGTGGCCCTGCTGGTGTCTGAAATACCAGTGGCATAGCTTTCAGCATCATAGCAACACACAAGCTCCCACTGCATGACAGGCTGATAGATACATTGGGGTAGGAGCCCATAGTTCCTCAAATATGGGAGATTCTCTGAGTTGGATGTTATATGTGCCCACATCAGCTAGTAGTGAACTGGAAGATTCTTCCCACATAGAGTCACCCATTGACAATTAGCCTTTAATGAACTAGAAATGGAAAGTTGCCAATTTCTAACCTAGTTTCCTTCCGGCCTCCATTAACCTAATGATTTTTTCCTTGATAAAATAGGTAAGGAAACAACCAATGCTTGCATGCAGCCCATTTCCATGAATAGAGACTCAAAACAATCCTGAGGGATAGATGATTGTAGGGAAAAGGAAAGGTCTTTTTCCTGTGTTCATTGCTGAGACTCCATGACAAAAGACAGATTAGCAAATGAATTGCATAAAAATGTATTTACTTAATAAGTGTTACATGACACAGGAGCTGTCAGAAATCTGTGTATTTTTATCTGTTTGATGAAGAATAGTTGTGGAGAAGTATGATTGGACAAAAGAGGTAAAATTTAGAAAGTCCTCTTTGCTCAGATTATTTTCTGTATCCTTGTGTCTTCATGGATAAGGATGTTCATGTTCCTTAAAGGAGAATCATGACCTGCTTCATGAGTCAGGGGTGAGAGAAAGTCAAGGCGCCTTATTTGGGGGCAGCATGTACTGAACTCAACCAAAGTCAAGGCTCAATAACTTGGCCCTAAACCACACAGTCTGAGAATAGCAGATTTAGACCAGGTGAGGTGGTATACACCTTTAATCCCACAAACTTGGAAGGCTGAGGCAGTAGGATCGCATTTTCAAGGCCAGAGGCAGCCTTTCCAACTTATCAAAACCCTGTCTCACAATAAAAAATTTAAAAAAGGCTGGAAATGCAGCTTATTGGTAGAGCACTTACAAAGTATATGCAAGGACCTGAGTTCAACTCCCAACTATGTCAAAGTGGGGTGGGGAGAGAAGCAGATTCAGGACTTGAACACAAATATCCCTATAAGTTCTGTCCCACCCACTGGCTATGGAATACTTTCTAATAATCTGCATAAAGCTTTCAAGGCAATTTTAGAACATTCTGTAGTAAATGAGCTCTATTCTTTGTCCCATCACTATCCCCTCTGCAGTCACTGGCAGCTTCATACCAACAACTTTACTCCCTTGGCCAAATAATGTAATAATATCTACCTTTGGATATCTAGTAGAGGGAGGCAATTAGGTGTGGTGATTTAAACTCTGACTTCATGTTCCCTGGCTGTATGATTGGGGACAAGTTATTCTACTCTATCTATAAGGTGGAGTTGACAAGGGTAGCTGCTTCCTGAGGCTATTTCGAGGGTTAAATGAGATAATTAGCATATAGAGGTTGGCACAGTATCTGGCTCATAGTAGTAATGGGGTACAGGAAATGCTACCCCAAATCGTAGCACTTTTGCATACAAAACACTTTAAGCCAAAGGAAATTAAGAAAACCTCAGAAACAGAAAGACTATATTCTTTCTTCTCTGAAACTTGGCCATAGAGAAATTCTCTAACTTACCTCCCCTAAAAGTAGGTCATAAGACTCTTGTACAACAAATATCCCACCATACTCAGGGGAAAGGCATGAAGATATAGAGAAGCCAAGAAGAATCTGTACAAACAGGTCTTACCCCGTTCCCCTCATTTTACCATTTGATTATATCCTTTGTCCTCCAATCACACTTCTGTATGATTGCTCATAAAAATAATGCTCTCTTGGTCTTTGGGTTTTTATTTCTGAAAGCTCTTATGTGAAACTTTGATTAAATGGGTTTGTTGTGCTTTTCTCTTGTTAGTCTGTCTGTTGTTATAGGGCCATTAGCCATAAACTTTGTGGCAGGTAAGGAAAAATTATTACTTTTTCTCTCCTTTAGTAAGTTCTCAAAAGCATTGATGATGATATTGATAATAATGACAACATTGTTGAACCTACTAACTTATAAGATTCAATACTGATGGGTCTAGAATAAAAGCATTTCTGTGAAAAATAGTACCAACTTGTTATCCCCTTTATCTGAAAATTTGTGATTATAGAATGAAGGTATAAACCATAAATGACTGTTTTAACCCTTTTACTACCACTCGGACACATTTGTTAAAAAATGAGTGCATATGAATTTGACAGAAAATCAGGAAAGTGGTGGGAAAAGATATTTTACAAACTCATATTATGCATTCCAATTATTTTGCTAATCATGTTCTTGTTTCATTTATTGTAATGAAAAGTTTAGGGAAATAAAATATTCATTGTCATATACTTTTGTTTGAAATTGGTAGCCAGAGTGTTAAGTAAATTGATGGATTAACGGTATGTGAATGTCTGTTGCTGATTAGTTGAATATACATGACACTGCACTAGGAAATATTGATGCAAGCATGAGTTAGACATAGAATTGCTTTCAACAAAACACAATTTCAAATAGAAAATATTTCAAATAGAGGAGCACAGGGTAAAGGCTGGGGTGTGACTTAGTGGTAGAGCACTTGTCTAGTATGCACAAGGCCCTAGGTTAATACCTGGCACAACAAAGCAAGTAAATGATAATGAAAATGAAAAGTGTGGGGTAATAGCTAACATTTATTAAACACTTAGCACTAAGTGCTAAGAACCTTACACACATTATATTATTTAGCACTTAGCAATCCTCTGGAGTAGGTCTATGGTTATTCTCATTTTACAGATGAAGAAACTGAAACAGATTAAGTAAGGTGCTTGAGAGTAACAAAAGTGAGACTCAAACATTGGGAGTCTGATTAAGGAGTCAGAACCCTCTAAGGGGACTCCCACTGTTCCTCCTTAACGGCTCAACATATCTTGAAATAAATGCAAACATGCAGCAAGGGCTTCAGCAGAAGTGTTCTCCGGGTGTGAAGACATGATACTTGGTAGGTATTAAGGATGGTTTCTCTCATTCTGAGTGCAGGGGGCAGAAACCCTGACACACAGCACAGGAAGCTTCACAGAGAGGTTTCAGGAATATTACAGTTGATCAAGAGAGAAAGGGCATTTCAAGTGAAATAATAGTTCAGGGTACTCCCTGAACACAAAGGAGTCAGAGGATGGGGTAGGATCCTTCCAGCTGTCTCATTCACTGTATCTATGAGGACCTCATAGAGCCCTGCCTCACACAGTGCCCTGCGCTCAATGCATCTTAATATGCACTGAATGAATGAATAATGCCCCCTTTCCCAGCTAGATAAGGACTAGAAATGAAGGGGCCACAGATACATGAAGTTGGATTGGATAATGAATGTAGACACTTGTGGAGATAGGAGTTAGAGAAAGAATGACATGGAGGAAGAAACTGAAATGCTAATAAGCCAGCATCCCCTTTATTTAAAA
>VMDO01001179.1:194097-226221 GCA_007922755.1 Pedetes capensis
AGAAAGAAAGAAAGAAAGAAAGAAAGAAAGAAAGAAAGAAAGAGAAAGAAAGAAAGAGAAAGGAAAGAAAAGAAGAAAGAGAGGGAGGGAGGGAGGGAAGGAAGGAAGGAAGGAAGGAAGGAGAAAGGAAAGAAAAGGAAGGAAGGGGAGGGGAGGGGAAGGGAAGGGAGGGAGGGAAAGAAGGAAAGAAGAAAGGAAGGAGGGAAAAGCTGAATTCTACATGCACCAAAGACACACTATTAGGCAGATAGCTTAGTCATTGGTAGGCAATGTGGAGGGAAGGGGGATTGAAAATAGCTCCTGCTATCCAGCCATGATGAATGAAGCCACCTGCATCTCTGAGGACACTGGAAGGACATTTTCTAATGGAACCCCCCCCCCCATCCATAGCCATTTACAAAACACAGACCCTAGGCCTACATCACACCAGGCACCCAGAGCTGGGAACCCAGGGCTAATGCCACACTGAATGTGCCTTAATTTGAATAAAACTAGAGGAAATTCACACACACTCTCACACTCTCTCACTCTCTTGCTCTCTCTCCTTCCTCTCCACTCCTCTTCTCTCCTCTCTCCAGCAACCACATGCATGTCTCTCCCCTTTTCTCAGGCCTCCTGCCTTCTCTGTCTATCCAACTCTTCCATTCTCTCTGGCTTCCTTACCTTCCATTGGGAAACAAAAATATCCTATGCCTAGGTCACCCTGGGAACACAGGTTTTTCCAATTTCTAGGTATACCTAAGCTTCCCCAGTGCCTCAGTTTTCCTTGTAATTAATCCTTAAATGTATACTATCTTTAATTCCTTAATGGTATACTATCTTTAATAATATCGGCGGTTTGGCTTAGTTGGGAGAGTGCTGCTCTGCATTCTCTAAGGCCCTGGGTACAATCCCCAGCACTACATAAAATGGAAAAAGGACATGGCAGCCCATTCCTAAAATGATCAGCCATTGAAAACCCTCCAAACAGCAGAAAAACACTGACATAGTGCAGGCATGCCACAGTGTCAGAGAGTGTTTTCTTCTGTACACAGAGTGAGAGCCAACTCAACGGCACCTAATAACAACAACAACATCTTTAATAAACCTTATCTATACTCTCCACCATAACTTCTGTGGCAGGTCTAAATCCTTTTATGTGCCAAATATAAGGACTGAGGTTTTGCTGCCAGATTCCTGGACCCTTGCTTCAGACCCCAAACCCGCTTACTTGTGTTCCCCATACCTCCTAGATAATACTACCCACATGAGAAATCCTTTCTCCCAGCCCAGGTAGAATCTTCACTTTTAAATGCAGAAAAGAAAAAAGCCACTCAGATATGATAATCCTATGTAGTTGAGCTCTCAAAGGACTGCTAGAAGATACATTTATATTTTGAAGGAAAACAAGACTCAGATTCCCTGAGTCTTTGTAGGGAGATCTGAGTTAAGAACTCCAGGAAAGTAGAGTAAAAAGAAAGCAGGGAGGGATTGGGGAGTGGGAATAATACAGAGGTTTAAAAAGGAGCAGAAGACAGTCTCAAGTTACATGATGTAACTCCAGGGATACATGGGAAGAAAGAGGAACATAACCCATAATTGCAAATGATTTTTACACCTATTAATCAAAGGGTTTTATAAGTTATGTAAGTTGATGTAAGTATAACCAAAAAGAATGTAATACGTACAAAATGAAATAACAAAATCCTTAGTACTCTGTACCCCACTAACATTTATTAATTTAAAAAAAATCCCAGGATAGTCTGGATTACTAGGAGAAAGGGCGTTGAGTCTGCAAAAAGGAGATGGATACTTGGACAAAGGAACCTTAAGAATTGTTGGAAATCATCTAGGCGACTCTGAGATGATGTTTATGGACCTCTAGTAGTTAAGGAGATCCCAAATAGAAACCAACTTCCTAGATTCCTGGCTCAGCAGTGGCCAGTCCTCACCTATAATGACACACCAGACAAAAATCCAACCCTGTGGTGATGTGGCTTAGTAGTAGAATGCTTTCCTAACATCCTAGAGTCCCTAGGTGTGATCCCAAGCACCACAAAGAAAAAAGAAATCCAATCTTCTCCTCCTGTAAAGGCTCTGGCTCTCTGAAGACTCTTCTGACCTTAGTGAGCACACCCAGAGCAAACACCCAACTGGAGTTGCTGCATATGGTTCTGGCAGTCATGGCTTCACAGGGATCCCAAGACAAGTCTGGGGCATCTTTTATTGTCAGGGATTAGGCTTTTGTTTCTTGGCAGACAAATAGTTTCAAATAGAAGTTGAATCCAGTTATATAAAAATAGTTTCTTGCACACTGAACATTTTAAGAAGCCAAGATTCCTACTGTTAGCTGCAAAGTGAGGCAGGCACTTTTAGGGGCAATCCTTTGTCCTTCCTAGGGAGAAGCTGTTGTCCCTTTAAAACACTGTTGAAACACTTCCCAAGTTGTTCTTTTTATTGGTTTCAGCTAAAAATCTTTGGAGAAACTTACAAGGAGCCAACCAAGGTCACTGAGTCCCTCCAGTTCAAATCTTTTAGGTGATCCACAGTAAACATTGCTCATATACAATACTAAATTCACTACCCAAAGCCTTTGTGTCCACCATCTCCTTTTTGAACTCGTGATCTATGGTCTTATACTGAGCATGCCCAGGAATGACTCCACCATCTTTCCTTTTCAAACATGGGATGTATGACGTTAAACTAAACATGCTCAAGAATGTGCCCGCTCCCATATGTGCTTTCCTATAAGAGTATAGTATGTTAGTGTTGTTGTTAGGTGCTGTCAAGTTAGGTCCAGCTCACAGCAGAACAAAACACTCCCTGTTTCTGTTGTACTGGTAAGAAAAACTTCCAAGCAAGAAATAGGACAGAAAGAACATAAAGTAACCTTTTAATGCCTATTATCAACATTTCTTAAAAAGTATACAGAACAAAACGCTACCTGACACTGTGCTATGCACATGACCTTTTTTTATTTGAGCTCGTTGTAGCCACTACATTTCTTCTCATTTTGAGTGGTGCCACATAAGCAAACGAAGGTCCTAGGGGCTTTACTCCATTCCCATCATTAAGGTAGACTCTATTTCAAGGAGGCATCTCTTCCTCAATTGTCTTTTAAATGCCTCCAAACCTGTGGGGGGGGGATTCATTTTTCTGGCACTATATTTGACAATACTTTTCTGGTATTCATAAGGTTTTTAATGGCTAATTGTTTCAGGAATGGGATGCTGGGTCCTTCTCCCTAGTCTGTCTTAGTCTGGAAGCTCAACTGAAATCTGCTGGTATTTGAAATGCCAGTGGTATAGCTTTCAGTATCACAGCAATATGCAAGCCTCCATAGCATGACAAACTGACAGACACACAGGAAAATCCCCACAAATTTTTTGTTCAGGGAGATTATTGCTTTGCAAATTAACTCCAGCGTTCTCCTTACTTGCTGCAAATAATAAAACTTTCTCCACTCTTTTATCTCCTGGTTGTGTTTTTTTTTTTTTTTTTTTTTTTTTTTTTTTTTTTTTTTTTTTTTTTTTTTTTTTTTTTTTTTTTTTTTTTTTTTTTTTTTTTTTTTTTTTTTTGCTTTGCACTCAACAAGATGTGAACTCACTGAGTTTGGTTCCAATACTTCTTACTTATCCTTCTGTTCCAAAAGCCTGAGTCAGTTTGACTACAGAATTTAGTCTTCTTCAACCTTAATGTCCTGTCAATTCAGAAGTACTGTCACCTCTGAAATCTTCTTTGGTGCCATCTTAGCCTCTCCATTTTTCCTGTCATATTATCTTGTCATTAAAGATATTTACTTAAAGTATATGTTACTGAACCCAAGAAATCAGCCTCATCAGGTTCAAGTTCATGCAGTCCCTAACAACTTCCTGCAGCCCCTGATGTCTGTTCTCTGAATTCTGCCTTCAGAGTGGATACTTCACAGTTTGCCCCATGCCCATTATCTCTTAGATGTATAGGAGAGAAAGTATTTCTTTCCTCACCATTGCTAGCTTCATAGCTGAAGTCCCTATAACAAAAGGCAGATTAACAAGAGAAGAGCACACAAGTTTATTTAATGTAAATTTTACATGGCACAGAAGACTTTAGAAATAAAGACCCAAACAAACAGAGAAACTTGTATATTTTTGTGCTTAGATGTGAGGTACAGTGGATAGTCATGCTGAAATATGGTTGGGCCAAGGGGGTATGGTCTAATGGTAAACTGAGGAGAACATACCAAGACTTTTTTGTTCAAGTTCTTCTTAGTGTTTCTGTGTCTTCATGGGTAGAGAATTCCCTTATCCATGAAAACCTCTGGAATAAAGGTTTTATGATCTGCTTCAGAGACGGTGAGTAAGGGGAACATGAGGATAACATTCCTGGCTCTGCTATTTTCCCAAATGCCAAAATGTCACATTTGTGGGGATAGTGTGTCCTGAACCCCATCTGGGGATCAATTTGCTTCCCTAGCTAGAGTTGTACTTCTCCAACAATAAGAACCATGTACAAATACTTTTAATCCAGAAAAAAAAAAAAAGGAAAAAATGTGGCAGCCATGGAGCTAGAATGTTTCTCACATGTCCACATTCAATTCTGGCAAAAATTCAAGGGAGTATGTACAAGCATAATTTTTAAAATGCTAAAAACATAATTCCCATACAAATATATAGTGAGCATGTGTCAAATTTTATGTAGCCCATTATTAAGGAAACTAGCAGTATGGCAAAGCCAATTCAAGTTATGGGAAATAAGAATTACAGTATGGGTAGGAGAGAGGAAAAAAGAATACTGAGAAAGGATTGCTAAGTTACATGCAAAACTAGTTAATGTCTTTCATGATAATAAAAGCATAACTCTAGGGGCTGTCTTTGCCACTGGACAGAAATATATATTGCCACATTTTTCATCTTTATAGAATTGTAAAATACTTAGAACCTAATCAATTAGGCAAATGTACATTTTCTAAATAGTTGGTGACCTAGATATATTTTCTAAAAAATATTGATAATATGTATTAAAAGATTACTTTATCTTTTTTCTGTCCTATTTCCTGCTTGGAAGTTTTTCTTAACAGTAGGTATTATGTCTCTACGTTCTACAAATGCAGAAGCTGAGGTTCAGAGTAGTGAACTATAAGTTAGTTAGAAAAACCATATATCAGTGCTAAAGATTGTCTGATTTCAAAGGCTACCTTTCTCCTATAAAATAGTATATAGTTAGGCACACAAAAAAGGTATTTGATAAATATTTTAAATTAACTTATACAAAAATAGGTAATGATATTATGTTGTTAGGAGATCAAGCTGACTTCCTAATCCTACCTCCTTGAGGGGCACCATCAAAGGTGACATTCAATAACTTAGAAATGGAAGAGAAACAATATAATTTTTCTGCAGGAGAGATCAGCCACTATTATTTTGCATTTTCATGTAGAAAAAGGCAGATAATTTTGCAGTAAACCATACCATTTTCTCTTTCTACAAAACTTCAATAAATCCATTCCTTCTTGTCAAACAATGCCTAATTCCTATGGGGCCTTTGAATGATTGTAGTACTACTTTTGGACAGCAGAGGTCACTATTATCAGGTATACTAGGTTACCAAATTATAATAAATGCAAAAGAGCTACAAGAGGAAGAGGTTTCATCCAAATTTTGTGCTCTGTGGTCAGTCTACAAAATGGCCAATAATTCCATACATTCTTTAAGATCCTACTTCCTACACACACACACACACACACACACACACACACACACCAAAAATTTCTTAGAAAGTCAGCCTTTACTGGTATTCCACTTGTTCCTTACAGAAAAAAAAAAAAATAATGAAACTGATATACTAAGGAAGAGTCTACCAGTTGTCTAGTTAACAATCCATGAGTTTAAAAAAAATGGATAATCCGTTTTAAAACTGGAAAAAAAATCATCTTCTAGTGATGATACAGATATCATAACCATAATCACATTATTTAATAGCTGCCTGGCTATCAATTTAGAAATCACTCATTAGCCTGATAGTAAAACTAAAAAAAAAAAACTCTCACATTTGAAGTTCCCCTCCTTTGGTTTGACCAACTGCTGGTCTCAAAATGTTCAAATCATAAATAAGACTTCAATGGAAGGGCACTGAATTCTCAGTAGCTCTCACCAGAAGCCAATAGTTCTCAAACTTTTCTAATACAGTACCTCTGCCTCAAAATCACATGGAGAGGGGCTTGTAGAACAAGCTGCAGGTCCCACCTCCTAACATCTGAGTCAGGATGTCTGGAACAGGGCTCACTAATTTGCAATTGCAACTGGTTTCAGGTGATGCTGCTGTCACTGGCCAAGGGACCACACTTTGAGAAGCTTTGCTGTCTGCCAAAGCCTGAATTATACAATCCACCAACACAACCCCATGGCCAGAAAGAGAAGAAAGCGTCACCCTAGAGTTCAACCTGGGCTGGGATGTAGCTCAGTGGGTAGAGCGCTGCGCTGCAGTCTCTGAGGTCCGGAGTTCAATTCCCAGCACCACAAAAATGGGAGATAGGGCCTGGCAATCCATCTCCCAAGGCAATCCCGAAGCACTCAGCCATTGAAAACCCTATGAGGGGTCGCTATGAGTCAGATACTGACTCGACAGCACCTCACAACAACAACAAGAGTTCAACCAGCCATGTTCTTACCAGCTAGAACTCAAGCTAATAACATCGTTATTCTGTCTATATTTTAATCAAGGCCTGGGTCACCCCACTGTTTTTCTTCTGCCTTTATGTCAGTGTTATTACATGTTTTACTGGCTATACCACCACTTCCTATCAACCTATCCAGCACCCCCACTCTTGGGGCTGAATTCACTGTCTCAAGGTAAATAGCTTTATGGCACAGTTCATTGTTTTAGGATGTTGAATTTACAGTAATGGACAAAAATCATAAAGAGAAAGTTATTAAAGCAGTGATCAAATGAAAAGAGCTGCATTGAGAACAGCCAGAAAGGGGCTTATTGAGCTGAGACTGGACTTTCTAAAAATAGAAACGGGTCCTCCTTCCTTTAGCCTGTTGTTTTGCTTAACTGCTGACAGGCAGGCCAGATCTTAAGTAGGTATTAAATAGGATGCTGTAATAGGACATCAACTTTCATGCTAACAGAGGGAACTTTCAGCAGTAAAAATATGGAAAATAAATACTATGCAAAAGCCATAGCAAAATATCACTGACTCATGAATTCATCTCTCCATCTCCCAGAAAAGATGTATTAGTGGCTTTACAGCTACATTCCCTTGGTCAGATGGAGCCATGCAAGTAGCCACAGTACAATGAAAGGGTCCTTTCCTACCCTCACAAACGAATTCACCCCATTATTCAGGCCTATGAGTGAATGAAAATAAGAAATTACGATGGAAAGAACACTGCAATCTTCATTCTGCGCAAGGTTGCAATGACGACTATAATCATACATAATAAATATGCCACAAACCAAGCCTGCTAAGGAAGATGCTCCTTGTGTTGGCACACGCCACGCATCCATCATTGGGTGTACAACAGGCCAACTGTTCCATATTGCAGGAGAAATGTTACCAGCCGGTAATTACAAGCACAAAAACTTCCTGTGTGGAGAAAAGGAAGTACTGCCTTTAACAACATAGGCCTGGACACACTTGCTTTGTATGCAAAAATATCCTGTTATACCCCTGTCATGCTTGCCTTTTGAGATGAATATTTATAAAGAAGCTTCTGGAACAACAACTTCATTTCAGACCTGAGGCTGCAACCAAATAGCTTAAGTTTTAAGGGTTAAGTCTCCAGAAAGAGGTTAGAGTCTCCAGCGCTATGGGGGCAGAGAGGCAAGATGGATTCTAACTTCAACACAGGACGTTAAAAACAATATTTTATTAATTCAGTCCACATAACAAACTTCTTCAGGCAGATGGAATTTGCACTTAACTAACTCATTTGTGATTAATATCAGCAGTGAAGGAGTGTGCCCCATTAGTGATTTAAAAGCCTGGAGAAATTCCTGTCTGCTGGATTCGAGGTGGTGCCCTATCCCAGGGTCTGGAATTGTTCTGTTCTGACAGCAGCTTGCCACAAAGCACAGAGCATATGGCCTCCTCCAAGGATTTGCGTCCAGTTTCTTTTAACTATGTGAATCAGTTGGTCAATGCATCTCCCTGATGGGATAATTCAAACAGCTGATCCCAACCAACTTGAAAGGGGGAAACTCTCCTTGTCTTAATTTCCATCACACTGGCTGGTGTTAGGGTTGCAGCATTTCATCTGTGCATAATTTAATAGCACATAGCTAATTGGCATTACTAGTCCTGATATAAAGAATAGAACAGTGTATTCTGTCTACAGGTTATCCCAGAATCAAAGAAGTTATATTGTTCTGTCACCAAAAACTAACTTTTATCAGATGGCATCTGAAATAAAAACAAATTGCAAATGTGCTTTTATGTCATTAACGCTGAGAGACATGGGGAATGTCATTGATTAAGGTCCGTTCTGCTTAGAGAAACAGAAAAATCAAAAAGAGACTTAAATAGTTTTAGTCTTAGTCAAAATCTTGTAATACAATGCACAGAATGACATTTTCCTTCTATTTTTTTGTTTTGTTTTGATCAGAACAAGAGGATGTCTACCACACTTTTACCAACGATAGTGCTCTAGACACTTAACACAGAACAAGGCCATTGAATATCAGACTTGTCTGGGTTCTTATCTTTCATGGTTCACAGATCTCATTTCTTCTTTGATCATCAGAGTAGCTCCCAAATTGAATCTGTTTTTCTCTCCCTTCTGCCTCTGCAGCCAACTATTTCATTCTGGAGCAAGAGATTAATGAAATCATGGCTAGAGTGAAAAAGAACCTAGTGAACCAAAGAATGATAAATGAGTAAATAAATTTTGAAGAAAAAATGCAGAGAAAAATATGCAGAAGGAAAGTGAACAGAAATATAGATCTGGTGATCAAACTTGAGCATTATATATATTTATAGATAATACAACAAATAAAAAATGGGGGGAAAATCTCCAGAGAGATAGTTTAACCCCAAAGGGAATCTTTCAAACAGAAAAGCTATTTCAACAGCATTTTATTAACACAATTTTCAAGTTCATGGTTCACATTTAATTGCAATTAAAATGCTAAAATAGATGCTAGGTTAGAGACAATGCAAGCCTGCTTTGAATTAAGCAAGAAACAATGGAGTTCAGAAATGAATGACACTTCTCTCTTTTTGAACAACGGCTGCAATTTTGTTCACACGTCTCAAGCAAATAAAAGAAATAAAGGATATGAGATAGAGTGATAGCAAAGAAAAATCATGGTCCTTCATAATTATCAGACAGCCTCAACAAGGCACACTGGCCACATGTTTTCCTGATTGCAGCTACTCTCTCATATCTAGTGGTACCTGGCAGGAGACTCAGTTTGCCAACCTGAGTTCTCATGACTCTATATGACACCCTCATGTATCAAGGCTCCCTGGATCAATTAAAGTGAAAAACAATAATGCAGAAAAGATAGATTTGTGTCCCTTTTTTTGTCCTGGCTGACGCTGGGCTTCTGGCAGCTGCACCCCCACCTTACACCTGATCAGCTACTTCTCACAGCTCTTCTCAGAAATCCAGGAGAGACATCTGCTCTAACTGAGAAATAAAGGGAAAATTTTAAGAGAAAAGACAGCAATGTGGCAGAGTGAAATCTGAATAACTAAGGGGAAAAGAAGGTAAAAAGCAAAAAGAAAACAGGAATTAAGAAAGCCAAGAGAGGTAAGGATGTATAGAACCTCTGCAGCCATAGCACCCTGGCATCCGATCCCACCTAAGCAAGTTCGGCCTGGTTAGTCCTTGGAGGGGAGACCACCTGGGAATACCAGGTGCTGCCTGATAGGGAGAAGGACATGGCATTCCTGAGACAATCAGCCATTGAAAACCCTATCAATAGCCGAGAAGTACTGGCAATAGTGCTGGGCATGGCACAATGTCAAGGAGTATTTCGTTCTGTTATACATAGGGTTTCTATGAGTCGGACCACACTTGATGGCACCTAACAACAGCAACAAAAGCTGCAGAACAATTAGGAAAGAATGGACAGCTGGAGCCAGGAAAAAAGAATCAATAAAGTTTCCTGAACTTGAGAACAAGATGCAGCAATAACTTGCCATTACTGAGACTGTCCTAGGCTCTGGAATGTTCTGGACCGAAGTCTTTGAGCCACCTTTTCTTTAGGCAGCTCTCCTGGGCCCAGAGATCTCAGACTAAACAGAGCCTGCAATATCAGCCCCAAAACTAAAACCAGTGCCCAAGGTCTCTATTAATGTGCCATCTTTGCAGCCCAATGAGGTAACACTGTGGCTTCTGCTCAAATATTCTAGCTTGTGATACCTTATGTGCTGTTGTTTGTTGTCAGGTGCCATCAAGTCTTCTCCAACTCCTAGCGACCCTCATGAAGTTTTCAATGGCTCATGGTTTTGAGATTATTTTCAGGAGTGAGCTGCCACATCCTGCTCCCATTTTTGTGGTGCTGGGGATCAAACCCAGGTCCTCAGAGAGTGCAGAGCAGGCGCTCTACCACTGAGCTAAACTCCAGCCCCACCATATGTGCAGTACTTATTAAATAGACAGCACTGGATATGAAAATAGAAGGTTGTAAAAAAACCTGAACAAGTGCAAGGTATTACTATCACAATATTTAAGGAGAACATGACTGTCATTTTCCTCAATTTGATTAGGAAATATGCAATCAATAGTTGAGAACAGCTGTCACCAAAAAATCTGCCTCCAAGGAGAAGTGTAATCTTTGCAAAATATAAATGGCATTCAAATCTATCTCCTCCCATCTCCCTTCCAGCGGCACTTCTCTAACTTCAGTGTTCTTCTGTTGTTCTCAGAATAAAGAAAAACTCCTTGAAGGCTCCCAGCAAGGCCACTGTTTCCTCCCCAACCCCAGCTCATAACCTCACCTGGGCTTGAGCCACTTTGCCTTGTTCACTTGTCCTGCTCACCAGGCTCCTTTCTGCCCCAGGGTGATCTGCAAGCCACCTTCCCTCCCTCATGGCTGGACTAACCTATACCTTTTCCATCAGTTCTAGGTTCCAGGGCCACTTTCACAGAGCAGTCTTCCTTAACCTCTTCCTGGTAGAGCTAATCCCATTGTTCTAGGCTCCCAGTATCCCACGTTACTCCTCTCTCTCCTTCTACAATTAGCACCATACACTTGACATTGGAATGATCCCTGTCTCTCTCCAAAGACACTAAGGTCCACAAAAGGAGTCATGATGTCAGTTTTGTCTCAATGCCAAGGACAATGTCTGGCATATAGTAGATGCTCAATAAAAAAAACACTGAATGAATAACTGAATTAACTTATTCAATAAAAATTCATTGTTCTTTCTGCTAAGTAGATATAAAAATAAAGCACAATTCCTGATGTCTGTATATTTATACTCTAAATTCTGTAAAATGCCAGATAGTAAGTATTTTCAAGTTTGCACGTCAGACAATTTCTGTTGCAACCACTCAACTCTACTGTGGAGCATAAAAGTAGCCAAAAGCAATACACAAATGAATGAACATGGCTGTATTACAATGAAATCGCTTTCAAAAGCACACAGTTTTTGATGGCAGGTTGGCAATAGTTTGCCATTCTTTGTTCTAGAAATTACAGGATATATGTGGGCCCCTACTATGGGCCACGCACTGGGCTAGGATTTGGGGCACAGAAGAAGTGCAAACTTGCTGTAGGGGCAGTTGCCCACCTAAAGGAAGAGACTGATATGCCCATTCATTTTTACAAAGCAGCTTTAAAATGATGCAAGATTAAAGTCTGCAGGTTACTCAGTAAAAAAAATAAAGCATTCTGAAAGCCTCAAGGAGCAGAGATACAGGCATTTGAACTCCTGAATGATTCATCACTGGTAAGTGGCACATGGAAAGCCCTGCTTTAGAAAGAGAGTCTGAATGCCTTGGGTTGGATGATGGCAAGGGAAAGAGGCAGAGGCCAGGGGGCTGTGTAAGAGTTGGTGAGTACAGCCTGGTTGGAAGGATCTGCATTAATGTGGCAGCTGTTGCAATGGGGAGGGGAGGCAGAATCCAGGGACACTGCAGAGGTTCCATCTGTGAGACTGATGCTAATTGGTTTACACTGCACTGATACGGCAGAGCTGTCTTTTAACTCAGAGAGATAATGCCGTGGATCTGAGCTCAGAGATATTTATCCACGAGTGGTGACAACAGATGCCCTGAGTCATCAAACCACCATCTACCAGGCTACCCGATGACCTACATGCATTTATAAAGAAAAGACCAAAGTTCCAAGCAGTGGGAACAAATGAAAAACACAGTTCATCTTCCTCATGCCTCTCAGAGTACCCAGCCCACCACGGAAGCATCGTTGATGGATAATGCCCCTTCTCCCTAATGTTCCCTCTTCTCTTTTATTCAGAGTCTAAAGGAGAACACCACTTGCCCACTGACTTTCAAAACCAAATCTTTCTGGGGAAGACCCGATTCCGATTTACAAATCAGAGCCTGCTTTGCAACTCACTCTTCCCAGGGTCTGGAGAGCTATTCTGGGGATGTAGGGTTATTGACCTGAGGCAGACATCCTAGACACCCCAAAATGTATACTGCTTCAAGCAATGAATCCGCTCCTCTAGCAATCATTTCCTCTATACCCTCTGCTGGAAGTGCTAATGAGCAGTGAAACTGCAGAAGGGAAGGCAGGCTGGCAGCCCCGAAGGGAGGGGAGAGCCGAGGGGGGCTGTTAGAAAGCACCACTGACTAATCATCTGACTCATCCACAGCTCCTGGCCCATCTTTCACTTCCTTGGTGCTTTCTAAAGCTCTGTGGGAAGCCTGCTGGAGGCTCTTCCATCTCCGGGCCCAGTTCTTGCTCCCTGGTGGACCTCTCCGCCACAGCTCCAGAGTGGATGAGAAAGGGGCTGGGCGGGCAGCACTCTGGCTCTACTTCCAGCTCTGCAGAGTAACCTAGGGTGGGTTATTCTCTCTTCACTCTCAGCCTCACAGCAGGAGTGGGGCCATGCATCACCCTGAAGCTTTTTTTTATTGCATCTTCCCTAACACGAGTAACTGGAGGAGTGTGATTTTCTCTAGTTGGGAACAAAGCAAGGGACCTGGAGGCAGGATACTTAGGTTCTAGGACCCCAGCTAGGCCTGCAGCCGCAGCCCTGAGGCATCCAATCCCATCAGATCTCGGAAGCTAAGCAGGGTTGGGCCTCATTAGTACTTGGATGGGAGACTGCCTGGGAACACCAGGTGCTGTAGGCTTGGGAGTTGGACCCAGCAACCCACTCCCAAAAATCAATCTGCCATTGAAAACCCTATGAATAGCATAGAAGTACTAACAATAGCGTTTCACCTGTTGTACTCAGGGTCACTATGAGTTGGATACCGACTCAATGGCACCTAACAACAACCACCACCACCCCAGCTAGTGGTCTGATGTTGGGTAAGTCACTCAAGCTACGAAAACATTGTGGCATGCCACCTCTAAGACAGAGATGGTTGATGGAAGGATGGGAAAGCATGTTGGGAATAATAAAACTGTATTTCTGATTATTGTGAGAGGAGGCAGAATAAAAGAAAAAGCACAGGATTTGGTGTCAGAGTCAAGTCCATGTTCCACCCCTGATGTGAGACAGGTGCCATCGAAGGATCTTCACTGGTTCTTCTGCCTAGTGGGCAGATGACACCTCTCTGACTGTCATGAGGAGGGAGTGACACAATGCATCTGGAGTGTTTGGTAAACCATGAGACACCAGCCTGACGTGAGTTACAGCTGTTCCCTAACAGTGTGTGATAAATCCAGTTCCATCTACACTTTGAGGAACGTGCAAAAAGGGCACAAAAAGGAGACAGAGACAACAACCCTAGACACTGGGAGATTATAAAGATCATATTTCTCTATGCTGGTAAATTAACTCTTAATGGAGAGCTTCAGAGGAGAAATCAGCTAAAGCTGTGAGGCCAACCATGGCACTTTGCAGAGAGAAAGTCATTTTCCTCAGATCAAGTTTAGACTTTCCCAGGTGTGGTTCATTGGATAGTTGAACTGACTCCAGTTCCCATGTAAATTTGAAATGTGTTGGGGGAAAAAATCAACTTTTTATTTTCTGTCAGCAACAAAAGCACTCTGAAGCTCTAAGAATTACAATTGCTTTAATACAATATTCTGTAGAGACTTGAACTAAACCAGGCAATGCTGAAAGAATATAATTTTGAAGTTAGATCAACTTTAATTCCAATCCACTGAGACGCACTGCTTAACCTCTCTGAGCCTTTCCTCAATTATAAAAAGAAGATGATGATGCATTCCTTATACATCTGCAGTGAAGTTCATCATGAGTGCAAAACCCTCGAGAAAGTGCTAGAGTCTTGGTGAAAGAGAGTCCCCAAATGTTAGATGGAATTACGTACGAGGATCAGAAGAAAGTCTCTAAGTAACTCTAAGAAATAAGCATTGTTAGTGGGCTGTGAATTAATAACTTTTACATAAATGTTCATTTGCAAAGGCCACTAATATGAACCAATTTTACAGCTAATATTTTATTTGGTTTCCCTTTTCTTCTTTTTGAAAACTCGAGATATATAAAGTTGGGTTAATGATACTTAGCTCCCTTCCCTTTCACTCTTAAACAGTGTATAATCTTCTAGCCACCTTCCATAAGTGTGTACCTTTGTGGGCATATGTGCATAGAAAGAGAGAGAAAGAGAGAGAGAGATTAGGAACATTAAGCTTTTAGCTATATTCTGCCTTGGTTTTACTAAATGATTCTCCCAGTGAAAGACACATCATAGACTAACCAACACAGGGCTTTGCATTTCACAATCACCCCTGCAATAAATATCTACATTAGTACCTCCTTGTGAACCTGAGCATGTCAGAGGTCTACTCTCAGGAGATGGATTTCTAGGTTATAAGATAGGTGTACATTTAATTGTATCACACACAACCATATTCTGTCCAGAATAGCTGTTCCAATTATGCTTCACTCTGCAGGGCATGAAGGATTCCTACATCCTCACATCTTTGCCAATGCTTAATATAATTGGACTTTAACTTTTGCCCATCTGTTAGATGTAAGGTATATCTCACTGTTGTTTTAATTTGTATTTCTCTGATTACTGGTGAGGCTGAGTGTGATATTATTTATTGTTGTTGTTGTTAGGTGCCTTCAAGTCATGTCTGGCTCATAGGAATGCTTGTAGGGTTTTCAATGGCTGATTGTTTCTAGTTTGCCTCAGGAATAGATGGCTACATCCTTCTCCCATTTTTGTGGTGCTGGGAATTGAACCCAGGACCTCAGAGACTGCAGGCCAGTGCTCTATCAACTGAGCTAAATCCCAGCCTGATGTTATTTATTGTTAGGTGCTGTCGAGCCGGTATCCGACTCATAGTGACCCTCTGTACAACAGGGGAAACACTATTGTCAGTGCTTCCCTGCTGTTCATAGGGTTTTCAAATGGCAGATTGATTTTTGGGAGGGGGTTTCCAGGTCCTTCTCCCAGCCTACAGCTTCTGGTGTTCCCAGGTGGTCTCCTATCCAGGTACTAACCAGGCCCGACCCTGCTTAGCTTCTGAGATCTGACGGGATCGGATACCACAGGGCTACAGCTGCAGGCAGCATGTTATTTATTAGACAACCAGATTTACTCCTTTAGAAATTTCCTATTTATCCCCATTTCTCGCTGCTCTTGTGTTTCTTATTGATGCCTTACAACAATTTTTTGTTGAATTCTATATAATAACCCCTTGTTTGTTGTAGACATATAGATTTCTTTTTTCCACTGTCAATGTAGTCTGTATGTTCTAGTGTTGAATAGAATCTTTGATACAGTCAAATCCACTGATGTTAGGGTTTATGATTAGAGGTTTTATTTAAGGATGATGCCTTGTGTATGCTGAGATCACAAAAATACTCCTCTATTTCATGCTGAGTCCAGAACAAAGAGTAGATGATAGACACTTGCTATATCAGGCTCTAGCTTCCCCACTCCCCACCTGCCTTTTTATTTCCTACAGCATGATTGTTTCCTATCTCCTTTATCAGACACATGTTCTTCCCACAATAATATCAAGACATGCTTTAACTTATTTTCAGAAAAGTATACAAAAACACATTTATCTGTAGTTTTGGCTGATAAGATTATGTGCATAATACTTCTCAAGGGCATCTTCAGTTTTGACAGGATACCTTTTAATGATGTACTCTAGTACATCAATGGAGTTATGTGGCATTATGAAAACAGAGCATAAAGCTATATGTTGGGGTAGACCCAAGCTTGAGTGCTGGCTGTGATGATCACTTTGTAATGCTAACAAAATCATTTAATTTCTCTATGTGGTATTTGGAAATAGTAATAACTCATATAGAACATATTGGTCAGAGATAATAATGGAAATGGAAATTATAACTAGTATATAAGACATATTGGCTAGAAAAGGCTAGATTACACTATAGCTATAAAAGAATGTTGAAATCTCAAGGACTGAACAAAACAAAGATCTATTTCTCTCTTGCAGAGAAACATGTCTTATGTAGGTAAACTATACATGGCCACTCCAAGACACAGGCTGATAGATACTCCACACGTAGAAAGTCACCAGTTATACAGCTGACTGTTGAGGGTACGGTGATTCATCTCCCATATTCTTCATTCAGGACCAAGGTACTCATTACCCCAGAAGCCAGGAGTGTTGACTGCTTACAACATATAGCATGAACCTATCCTTCATTGGTATCAGCCAAAGGAAGGAGCCATTCCCAAGGGCACGCATCGTCCCCATGGCTGCTGGCATCTAAGAAATGACTGATGTGGGCTATAAAGGTCCAGGCCTCTATCCTCAAATAAGGAGAACTCTGAAGGGCTATGCTAGTGCCAGAGCTCCACAAACCATTGGCCAAGGCTTCTGCCATGACACGAGTTCATCTCAGCTTGTCTTCTGTCCTCTTCTCCAATCCTGCTTCCCTCACTCCCTGACAGGTATCCTTCCTGAGAACACTCACCAATAAAATTCCTGCATGAAAATCTCTACCTCCTGGAGAATTTGACCTAAGAGAGTTGGTACCAGAAGGCATCCTAGGAAGCCAACTCCAAAACAGGTTTCTGGAGATGGATCACCTGGGTCCAGCCTGGCAAGGAAATACCATTGCTCCAGCCAGGTACAGTAGGGATATCCCCTGGAATACTACAGTTGTACACCTTCCAAAATTTTCATTGATGGTGAAACATTATGGGACAATAGTGAAAAATAATATATTGGCAGATGCCATATCAAAGGAGCATGAGAAGTGTGAGAAAATGATAAATAGAACTCTGGAATTGGAATTGGTGGCTCTTATTGAGCACTGTCAATGCAATTCAGAAAGACAACAGAAGGTCTGAAGATGGTTTATCTCCAATTTAATATGAGTTGCAAAAGCCAGAGAGCCTCCTTGGCAGCACATGAAAAGACTCTTATCTCCTGCAGCCAGAGGGTAGAAAAGACTAAGGACCAGGCAAGAACTTAATTGCAAAGATATGAGAGCACCAGCTAAGGTTGAATTCTCTATCCCAGCATATGTGCTATGCCAAGGTCAGGGTTCCCTAATTGAGAAGGAGTAGGATCTAAAACATGGATGGGACATCTGGATCAATGCACCTGAAAATCTTGAATCCTCAGATCCCCTTGGACCCTTTAAGCCTGCAGAAGTCCCCAGAAAGGTCTCTCCTAGAGCAATTCAACACACTGGGAGATGTACTCTTTTCCACTCCCACTAGTAGAGTAGGTCTGAAGAAGTTTGAATTCAGGTAAGATAAAAAAAATATGTATTTATGATCTTATCTCAGGCTGCATAAGCTCCTTGGTGCCTCATTATAATATCATCTTAAAAGACCTAGACCCAACCAGGCATGGTGGAACACACCTGTAATCCCAGCAGCTCGGGAGGCAGAGGCAGGAGGATCGCAAGTTCGAGACCAGAGGCAGTCTGCATAACTTAGTGAGACCCTGTCTCAAAAAGTCAAAAAACTGGGCTGGGAGTGCAGCTCAGCAGTCCAGCACTTGCAAAGCATGCAGGTGTGAGGCCCTGGGTTCAACCCCCAGTACCGGAAAAAAAAAAAAAAAGAAAAAAGAAAAAAAACGGGCTAGGGAGCAGCTTAGTGATATAGTACTAGCAAAGCATGCAATCATGAGGCCCTGGGTTCCTACAGTACCAGAAAAAAAAAAAAAAAAGACCAATCTGGACAGTCTTTAGAACATCACATTGGTCTGCTACGTCATTGACATTATGTTAATCAGATATGATGAGCAAGATGTGTCAGGTTGGAGGCATTAGTAACAATGAGGATTCAAGGGACCCTTGCTTTAGTGAATATTTTAAGGACCACATGGCCTGGGACTTACCAAGTCACCTCTCTCCAAAGGAAAGGGAAAATGATGGCATCTCATGCCTGTACCTCTAAGAAGGAAGCAAAACATCTCAAAAATCTCCTTGAGTTTAAAAGGCAGTATATTCCATGCTTGGATACTCTGTTCTGACTGAATCATCAATGACATAGAAAACTATCGGAGCAGGTCCAAGATGTACAAGTATTACTGATGAGTGGGCCATACAACCAGCCAGTTCCTGTTGTGATAGAGATATTTGTGATAGGAAAAAGAAAAAAATAAACACTGAATGCACCATACAGTAAGAATTTAATCTTGTACCAAAAAATTGTAACTTTGCCTGCATCTTCGGCTCCTGAGAGGTAATCTGTTTGTCAGGGCATCTTGGGTTAGCTAGTAATAATGTGATTTCAGATGGGGCTGGTCATACCTTAGTGTAAAGGCTACCTACATATGCCAGAAAGACTAATAGTGTGATTCAGGCTGAGGACTTCACTATATTAATTGACCTGGAAACTGAGATCAAGCACATGGGCAATCAATCCTGTCTACATAATGATACTTAATAAAAACTCTGAACATTAAGGTTTGGGAAAATAAGGCAGACTGCTCTATAAGATGAGGAAAATGGAAGCTTCACATTTGGCGTTTCCCCAGATTCTACCTTATGTATTTCTTTATTTCTTTGATTTTCGTCTATATCCTTTCTCTGTAATTAACCATGTTGTTGTTAGATGCCGTCAAGTCGGTATCCGACTCATAGCGACCCTCATAGGGTTTTCAATGGCAGACTGTTTCGGGATTGCCTTGGGAGTGGATTGCCAGGCCCTTCTCCCATTTTTGCGGTGCTGGGAATTGAACTCGGGACTTCAGAGACTGCAGCACAGTGCTCTACCAACTGAGCCAAATCCAGCCCGTAATGAACCATAACTGTGAATATAATTGCTTTCAGTGTGTTCTGTGACAATTTCCGGTGAATTATCAAACCTGAGGGTAGTTTTAGAAATCCTGTAAATGTGTAGTTGGTGTCAAAAATGAGAACAGTCTAGTGAGTACCATTTACTCTAACTTTTTAATTGGCTTAAACTCCTCACATGAAGCTATTGGACAAGGCCCAATAAGACAATCACAGTGTAGACCCCTTAGGACTCTGAAGCAAGACCACATCATCAACATTGGAGAATTACACATTTTAAAAAATGGTCTGAACATGGGAATCATGTGACTGTGTAGCTGGAACCCCACATTAATGACCCATCCCTGGCATATACCCCAAATCACAAAGCTGGACAGGCCCAATATCAGTCAGTCATGGGGTGGCAATAGCACATCTAGGGCCAGGTACAAGTAAGCTTCCCAGGCCCTCATGTCACCATAATTACCCTATTGCCTCTCCCTGAGCTCACGCTGATGGTCCCAGGGTGGGGTCCCAATAACCAATGTATGGAAGAACAAAAAAAGGTCAAGTTGAGTTTTCAAATGAGATAATTCAGGGTGAAAATGGAGTTTGCTACCCTGAAAGACAATAGTGAGAGAAAACCTTCCCATCAGACAAAACATGGAAGACCATACCTGACCATTCGCTTTATATAGGCAAAGAAATGGTTGAAGGTGATTGTCTTATCGGGCCTTGTCCAATAGACAAGGTATATAGACTCTAGGACAGTTGAGAATGGCTTGTTTGTTTGATGAAGGACCTGGAAGTAAATAGATTGGAATATCAGGGACAAGAAGTTCTTGGAAAAATCATATAAATGGGTCTTTGGGAACATCCATAATATAAAAGGCATTTATTGAACAGCCACATTGGCCAATTCACAAGAAGTGGCCATGGGACCCATTGCCCTGTGACACCCAAACCTACCAGGAGCTGCCAATCTGGTAAGACTATGGAAAGACTCCTAGAAGGCACATCTGAGAAAAGGGGGATGTGGGCTCATTTCTAGAACATAGGATGCAGCTCTGGTCAGCAGAATAATGATTTCCCACCCCCATATAGACAGCCATGTTCTAATCCTCAGAACCTGGGGATATTTTGCCTTATATGATAAAAGGGACTTTGAGAAAAGGAGGTTACCCTGGATTATTCAAGTGGGCTCAATTTGATCACAAGAATCTCTGAAAATGAAAGAGGGAGACGTGGGAGAAGCAGAAGAGGCATGGTTACAGAACAACGAGAGTCAGAAAAAGAGTGGAAGGTACTATGCTATTGGCTGTGAAGACAGGGGAAGGGCCCAGGAGCCAAAGCATGCAAGAGCCTCTAGATGCTAGAAAATCAAAAGAAAACAAAATGAAGTCAACAAAAATAGATCTTCTCTAGTGCCTTCCAAAAGGAATAAAGCTCTTCCAACACCTTGGTTTTACCCCAGTGAGACTCACTTTAAACTTCTTAAACTGACACTGCAATATAATGAATGTGTGTTGTTTTAAGTTGCTAAGTCCCTGGCAATTCTTTACTGAAGTGATAGGTAACTAACACAATAGTTGAAATCAATGGTCATTATGTGGTTTTGAATTCTCAACTGGTGGAATATTTAAGTCCAGGAACCAAGCTATGGAAGAGGGAAACACATATGTGGTAACCCCCACTTATTAGCCCATCTTTGTAGACTCAACACTTATCAGAGAATATGATTCACATTATGCCTAGTATTGAAGAAAACAGTTACCTAATTTCTCTGAAATTCTATTTCCTTATCTGTAAACGGCGAGAATGGATACACATCATTGTCATTACAGGCACTGATCTAATTTATAAACAGAGCCTGATTCAACATTTTTTTCACTTTCAAGTAACTTTTGTTTCTGTTTTCCCTTCACTTGTCCATCATCAGCTGAGCCTAATTCTTTTTCCTCTTTGTTTCTAATCCATTCTTTCACCTGCTACTTAAACAATAGTTGTTATTGTTAGGTGCCATTGAGTCTGACTCATAGTGACCTTCATAGGGTTTTCAATGGCTGACTGTTTCAGGATTGCCTTGGGAGTAGATTGCCACATCCTTCTCCCATGTTTGTGGTGCTAGAAATCGAACTCAGGACCTCAGAGGCTGCAGAGCGGCACTCTACCAACTGAGCTATATCCTAGGCATACAAACAATAGTTACGACCGCCCTTGTCTGATGTCCAGAAGGATACTTCTCCTAGCTGATCTCCCTACTCGCAGTGTTTCCCTTTCTCTAATTTCTCCTCTTTGATGCAGCCAGAACTGACTTTTCTAAAAGTGTAAACCCTTAAATTCTCCAAGATACATAATTTTTTTTTTTTTGCTTAACTAAAAACCTTTTATGGTTTCCCAATCCTCTTAAGACAAAGTTTAAAATCCTCAGCATAGAATGCATGAAGGTTCATCATTTTGCCCCATTTGTCTGTTTTCTCTTGAGGTTATACAGGAAGATGGAGTTCTCAGGGTACAGAGAAGGAGGAGGGAGAGAGAGATTCCAGGGAAACTACATATTGTCTCTATTTTCTCCTTTGTGAGCATGTGGCTTTGCAGAAGCTGAAGGATTTTTTCAAGAGTCATTAGAGCCCAATTTTTTAAAAAGAAGGTATAGTGCTTGACTGTCAGGTGTTCCAAAATGATTTATGCTGCACGACTCATGCAAGCCATATCACTGGCATCAATGCACACTATAGTGAGCCACATGCGATAGGATCTACTCAAAATATGCTGTGTCTGCCTCTGATAAGTTCTGTGTTCTTGACTGGCTAAAGTGGGAATCCTAGGGCATTTCTGTGTGCATGTATTTGTATGGGTGTCCATACATATATCTGGGTGTATGTGCATTTGTCTATGCATGCACTCATATATTTGTACTGTGTGTGTGTGTGTGTGTGTGTGTGCACATGCACACAAGCATGCATGCACACAACTTCTGCTATTCATAGGGTTTCTTAACAGGGGTGCTCTTTGCCAGAGAAGAAGGATGATTCTTAGCTCTGTGGAAATCCCAAGTTTCTTACAAGATGTTTTGCATCCCTATTAATCAGCCACTAAATGCCTATCATTGTGCATCCCAGTACTTGTGAATACCCATCTCACATTTCCAAATACCTTCTAAAGTGGCAGTGCCATCCCTTGCCAGGAATAACTACTTGATCAAAAGTTCCATGAGGGCAAGGAACTCTTACAGTTACATGGCATCACTAGCACCTTGTGAGAGGTTTTCCACAAAATAGGCACTTGATAAATATTTATGGATGAATGAATGAATGAATCAATTAAATCTTTCCATTCATGATTCTCTGTCATTGTAAAGTAGACGTGTGCTCTTTTCTCTCTTTGATATGATGTTCCTCCACCCTGGTAAGTTTAGAAAAATTCTACCCAACCAAATAATATCTACTGCAAACCTTCCCTGACTCCCCAACACAGCCTTCAAATGTGTTCCCTCCACTGTTTGTACATATCTCCTCCATAGCATTTACCACAATGAGATGAATTTGTTTCTATGCCTATATACCCCATAAGACTGGGAATACCTCAGAGGATGTGGGTGATGAATTACTCATCACGTATCCTCTTGTGTCTTAGAAACGTTCCCAACACATAATAAGTTGCTGAACATTGTCGAATGAATAAATGAATGATGAAGGAGAGATTTCAAACTATGCAGAATGATTTCAAAACCCAGGGGAAGAATTTGTGGAAACTGGATCAGGAAGGGATTTTCTGTGACAGAGTCTGAAACAAGAGCAGGATTTCTGGGTGTCATCTAGCAGAGAGATCAGGAATGCATCTTTGATGCTACCATACAATAGCCTAAAACACAGGAGAGGAATATCCAAGGACAGGAACATCAATCTGAGCCCAAGTAGTCCCTCCTTAGAATATAAGACTCACAAAGGGACTGCAGAGTCTATTGATCTGGAGAAACTCCTGACCTCAACCCTACAAAGGCTACATCTGAGTGGTTCATACTCTAAAAGATAGAGAGACATATGCTCTGAAATAAAGCTGTCCAGCTTCAAGTCTCTGCTTTGCCACCTACTAGCTGTGTGACCTCAGAATCAGTCTTTACATCTTCTATGCCTCAATTTCTTTATCTGTAAAGTGGAAGTAACTATGGTAATTGTAAGGCTGTTTTTTGAGGTTTAAATGAGATAATATCAATAACATGTTAGAATACTGCTTGGCACATCATAAGCACACAACTAGGATTAGTGGTTTAAGAGTTTAGATTATCATTTATAATCATCTAAGAAAGCTTCGTAGGTACAACCAAGAGAGACTTCCGAGCGCTGTCTAGGAAAAGGAAACAGAATCTCAACTTTGGGACTACTACAGAACTTTATTACAAAAACTTTGTAACTTCCCAAGTGCTTATAACTTTTGCTAACCCTTATCTACAGTCTGGCAGACAGTGGTCAGCAGCAAGCTCTCTAAATGACTGCTTATATGAGTTTATTTGCGGGAACTTCAATGAGAAGACGGCATAAAAACAATCATCTGGCTTCTGAACTTGTTTTGGGAGTGGAACAACCTTCTATCATCAAGCAGATCCTGGCTCCTGAAAGAAGAAAGTCAAGAAAGTCTAATTCCCAGGATGTGCAGCCTAGGAGTAAAGGGAACAAGAGTCTTCCCAGGATGGATACATGGCTCCAGCACTTTACCTGCAGATGCATAGTCCCCTGAACATGCCCCAAATTGACCTGGTCCCTCCTGCCTCCGAGTGCCCTCTTTTTGGCAGGGGACTATCCTTTAAATATGACTCCCTTGAGGTTGTTTTTGTTATCTCCTCTTTTGCCCTTCATATCCATTTTTTATATTATTAAGTTTTTCCCAATAAATTACTGAATTATAAAATGGGTAAATATAGGTGTCCCATCTAATGAGCAGGAATTACCCATTTTTTATATTATTAAGTTTTTCCCATTAAATTACTGAATTATAAAATGGGTAAATATAGGTGTCCCATCTAATGAGCAGGAATAAGCAAACAACATTGTGTCCCTCACCTGAGCTAGGAAACAGTATATCAAGACTGCTTCAGATGCCCCTTGTGGTCTCCTCCTTGATGACCCTACCTTCTCATTTCACCAGCTCCCTTGCATTTGCCTTCACCACTCCGATTCCACTTCTGTCACCAGATTATCATAACGCCATGACAAGATTAAAGCCATAGCTGCATCATTCATTCATTCAAAATGCCATCATCGCCTCCTCTGAGATGAGCAGTGTGCTGACCTGACTGATGTCAAGGAGAAGCCTTGTCCTCCAGGAGTTCAGAGTCAAGGGCACTTACAGGCCAGAAATAGATAGGTGCAACCAGTACAACAAGTACAATGCATACAGGACAGGGGGAACACAGGTGTTTGGTGGCTAGGGGGAGGTCCCCAGCTCCCCTGCCACCTCCCCATCCCAACTCTGCTTCATTTTCATCATATTTAATCCCTGTTATTGGAGGAACAATATTTCCCTCTGCTTATTTTCACTCCCTTCCAAAATCTGGCACCAAGGAGAATGCATCAGACACATGTCTCTCAGCTCTTCCCTTCCTCACTGTCATTGTAGGAACCAACTTAGCTTCCCAGAGCCTCAGCTTCTTCCTCAGTGGACTGAGAGTCATAATATTACCTCCTGCTGAGTTATTATGCTGATCAATCCAACAATGAATAGGAAAGTACTTTGCAACTAAAATGTACAATTTAAGTGTCACATGGGATGTTTTCTATCTTTTTGTCCCTGTTGAAACTTCTGTGCCCCTTAAGACTCATCAACTATGTATTCTAGGTGCCCAGAATCTTCAAGTGAATCTCTCTGTTTCCTCGATTCCTCTATTATTTTTGTCCACACCACATATTTGGCACTGTGATGAATCACATTTACTGTCTCAAATCAGATTGTGAGCATTCTGAATGTGGAATTGTGTGATTTAGTTTCTTCTTCCTCACCTCTCCTCTTCCTCTCTCTCTCTGCTTCCTGGCTGCTATGAAGTGAGGAGCTCTTTCTTATGCCACACCCTTCTGTTATGATGCAGTGTCTTGCCACTGGCCCACAGTGATGGGGCCAAGGTACCATGGACTGAAATGTCTGGAACTATGAGTCAAAATAAATCTTTCCTCCTTTTAAATTCTTTCTCTCAAGCTGGCTGTGGTGGCACCTGTCTGTAATCCCACCAACTCAGGAGGTGGAGGCAGGAGGATCACAAGTTCCAGGCCAAAGGCAGCCCACATAACTTAGTGAGACCCTGTCTTAAGATAAAAGATTTTAAAATAGGCTGGCAGTGTAGTTCAATGGTAGAGCACTTGCAACGCATGTGTAAGGCCCTGAATCGAGTCTCCCAGTACCACACACAAAAAAGTTTCTCTCAAGTATTTGTCACAATGATGAAAAGATAACTAACAAAATTATGATTGTTTTCTCATCATTTTCCTATGAATTTGTGACCACCAGTTGGTAATCTAAATAGACCATATAAAACAGAAGTAGAATGCTGACTCTTCTTTAAATCATTCTGCCTTCAGTACCCAGAGTGTGCTCACATTTTAGCCAATTCACATAAATCATTATTTCAACTCTAACCATGCACCAATAGTTGCTATTAAAGATAAATTAATAAACCAGCACCATTAACTAATGTAACTCACCACTTCTTAAAGGGAAAATGAAGAGTAAGACCAAACCAGGATAAGATTTAGAGCCAGAAGGATCCAAGTGTGAAATCTAGTCACTCACCAGATGGCTCACGTGTTACCTTCTCTGAGATTCCATTTTCTCTTCTATAAAGTTAAGAGAATAAAATTTACCTTGCAAGACTTATATAAGAATTAAAGGGAAGGTAGATAAAATATCCATGACAGTATTTTCTCTGAGAAATTACAAAAATTTTCAATGTTTACAATGCATGCTGACAATTGACATTAAATTATGTTTAAAGCAGCTCACAATTTCAACTGGCATTGACTCAAAACCAGTGATTGGGGAATGGAGAGATAGAGGAAAGTAGTCGAAATATGCTGGGAAGGAGGAAAAAAGAAAAGAAAGGAGAAAGAGAATAGTGTTTGGGAAAAGCATATTCAGAATCACCATTATTTTGTATTGAATGATTTGGTTCTTTGGGACAGGTTTTCTAGGTTCTCTGTAAGCCACGGGCCATCTTTCTGGTAGCTTAGATTTTGTTTCAGGTGGGTTGTAGTTTTTGTTGTTTTTGTCCCTGCTGCTTTAATGAATGCCAGTATTGATCAATGTTACCCTTAGAACAACTTCCAAGCAGATATACCTTCAACAACCAGCATTACCAGGAACTATGAAGTTACCGGTCGCATACTACTTCTGCTTCTAACGCTGGAGTTCACCAAGGTGAGGAGTGTCTGACAGCACACTTCTGGCATGTAAAGATTTCATTTGACAGTATCCACTCTCATGAACTGAACACCCACCAGACAACATTGATAAGAGTATCTCTTGTGGTTTTGAGAGGCAGTTTGATACGATGAAAGGAGATGTAGGCTCGGAATTCACGACAGCTGGTCCCACCCCCGATTCTACTTTGGATTTGCTCTGTGACCTTGAACATTTTATTAAAGCTCTCTGGCACTAAGCATCATGTATAAAATTGGGCAGTATCATTGTAATACAGCTGCAACTCACAGTTCTGCGGCACGGCGTTTCTATTACAATCTAGCAAGCACCAACAATGCAATGACCTGTACGGAATACAGAATAAATCTGTGGCTCACAAACTGGGCTGGGAACACAGGACATAAACCCAGAGGAAAAATGAGGAAATAAACTCAGTGGAATTACCATGGAATTTTACAGTACAGTTTTAGATAGACTAGTATAATGGTAATGATTAAGAGGCAGAAGGATGCTATGCTCACGCTGGAATGGAAGGGTAGGGAGATTGGGTACTATAGCTCACCTCCATTTCAATATTTGAAGCTACAATTATGGTTTTGTGCTGGACATCACACCCAGATCATTTGTATTTTCCTGGCTGATGGTCTGAATTCAAGCTTTGAAACATGGCTTTTGGCTTTACTGGTGGGTGCAACCCATGCTATCAGGATAAGTCACATATGTAAATAACCCTTAGCTCTGGCTGTTATCAGCTGAAAACATGGGGGAGAAGGGGACAGGAGAGGGTGGTTGCAGCTGTTTCTGATTCACTGGCCTAGAGCCCAGGGAAATATGGGGATATTTTATTGTCACAGTTAGTACCTCCTGATAAATGGAAGAGGGACAGTGAGTATGATACAGACACCAAAGTTATTGCAGTAGACTCAGATGGACTCAAGGAAGGGGTGCTGAGTTGGAGCACATGCTTGATGGAGAAGATTTGTGGACAGAACCAGAGACTGGATGAGAATCCTGTCACCATGTCTGGAAAGAGTAGAGTGAACTCTCAAAGGCAGGCATGGTTCAACGTGAGGATCAGATTTGAGAATCAGGGTATAGAACACAGCACCACTCCTAAAATTGGTGAAATAGCCCAGATGAGGGCTACTCAAAGTGAGGCTCACACACGGTGCTGGCAGCCCATGGCAACGCAGGCACAGCCATCAAAGATAAGCATTTAGAAATGTTCATAGCAGTTTGATAGATATCCATCAAATCTAATATTAAAAATAAACAGCTGATATTTTTGTCCTTTTCAGATTCCAGTTTTCCTAGCACTTCATTTTTGTTATGCTTTACAAAAGTATGGATTTATAACAGATGTAGAAATTAATTATTTTTCCTAGTACCAAGGGGTATGAAGGGTATCTAGGTATGCTAGGCAAGTTGCTCTACCACTGAATTGTATCTTCAGCCTCCTTTTTATTTTATATTTTTGAAATTAATTAATTAGCTAATTAATTAATTTGTAGTACTTGGAGGTTGAACCCAGGCCTCGTGCATGCTAGGCAAGTGCTCTACCCCTGAGCTACACACCAGCCCCTTTTATTATTTTTTATTTTGAGACGAGGTGCTAAGTTGTGCAGGTTACCTGTAGCCTCAAACTCGAAATCTTCCTTCCTCAACCTACTGAGTTTCTGGTATTACAGGTATGCATCATGGCACCTGGCCCTTTTATTTATTTTTTATTTCTAGACAGTATCATTAAGTTGCATGGGCTGCCCTGACCTTGAACTTGGGATCCTCTTGCCTTAACCTCCCTTGTAGCTAAGATTACAGGCATGAACTACCACACCCAGCTTAGAAGTCAATTTTTAAAATGAACTTTTACTGCATATAGCATGTCAAGAAGCAATAGTCCGGTTGACATGATTAATATCTTCAAGTTAAAGGGCCATGCAAACATATATTCATCCATTATGTATGTGGTCTTGAGACATTTAATAAGTACCTCTTTATGACCTCAAAGCACATTCATAGGAAAGGAAGCAAATGTAGTATATGTAGATCCAGAGAAAATAAAATAACCATAATGTCTGACTTACTAAACAGTAGGTTTAGACTCAAGGTATATGTCAGTCAGGGCTTAATCAGCAGACAGAAATCACACGGTAACTTAAACAGGGAAAGGTTAATAGAAATGATTATTAAACTGTAGTAGGAGAGTAAGTATAAAGGTATAAAGAGCACTCTTAGGGATACCCTGTGGCTGAGGGAGAGAGAGAACACACAGTGGGGGATCAGATCTCCATGGAGAAAATGGAAAGTTGAACTGCCTGCTGGGTTCCCTTAGCCAGAATTGGCCCATGGCTGTGGAGCTGGCAGGGAGCACCTGAGTCGATGCTGGGGGTGGGCACACAGAGATGGGTATGGCATAGCTGTGGGCATGAGCCTCAGTGGGTAGTATTAGGTTGGGAGAACCATAGTGGTCACCAGGTCAAGTTAAGACTGTGAGGTGTCCAGTGGGGTGCATGGTCTGAACACATGGCTGGCACAGATCTACCAGCTATATGACCCACCCACACACACCACCCTCTCCCCACTTACCTCAGATGGACCAAGCATCAGCAGCAAGGAGGGAAAGATGGCACCCCAGAGGCAAGAGAAACCACTTTGTCCTGCAGTGTCCCTCCCTCACCTTCCTCCTCTATAAAAGAGAGATGTTTGGTGCCAAGTTCATTACTCCAGAACAGAAAAGGAGGATTGAATTTGGAGCTGAGAGCCAATACATTGATACCTGGTACAAAGTTAGAAAAAACAATCTTACAACTGGAGCTGAGGAAAAATGACTCAAGGGGCAATGCATTCTCTAAAACAGAGGTAATTATTCAGAGATTTTAACTTAAGCACCTCCTGGGTATCAGGCATTAAATGAGGCTCTGGGACTACAAACTAGAACACAGGACATTTGATTGCTCATCTCTTGATCAATCATGGACTGCCTTTCTAAAATCTATGCCCACCTATCTTCCTCTTTTAAAAATTCCCATTCATATGTGAAATTGACAACATGGTATAGTGGCTTTGGAGTTAGATCAGATCTAGGCTCTGCCATTGTCAAATGATGTACATAATCTGGGGTAACTTAACCTCCCTGATTCTCACTTTTCTTGAGTGGAAATAGGATTCTTAATACCTACCTTGAAAGCTAGTTGCAAGGTCTAGAAACAATCTATAAAACACTAGGTGCAGTATCTGAAAATTAATAGGCGCTCAATAAGTGGTAGCTATCATGTGTAACTGTCAGTTCTAATAAAGGGGGAGACAAATTATTTAAGATGAGCCCTTGACACGGTAAGAAAGGATGCTTCTATGCTTTATAAGAAGCATGAAGACAGATAAAATACTAGGAAAGACTGAGTTGGTGCTCTCAATTATAATCTAACAGGAGAATGTGCTCTTCAACAGTAGCACATTGCTAAGACAGCAGAATGCATGACTGGTCCCAATTCTTCAGTCATATTCCATCTACCTTCTTACCATGGCCTCCTAGTAGACAGAGTTTATTTTGCTGCCCCTTGAATTGGGGCCTAACCATCTGACATTCTTCAGCCAATCAGAAATTGTTGGATGTAATGTGACTTCTACTTTTTGCTTGAAATGCACTTTCACAGTTGGCTGCCTTCTTGGATCTCTTGGATCGCCACAAGAAGTACACGCCCCAATTAACCCACAGGTCCCAAGAGGAAGATTAGGATGTGTGAACCAGAGCCAGCTGGCCCACCTGAAACCTCATGCATGAAAATAAATGTTGGCTGTTTTAACCCACTGAGTTTTGGGGAAATTTGAAACATGATAACCACTTGTGCAAGATACTGCTAAAAGAATTATTGCTTGGCGCAGGAAATTTGACCCTATGCCTTCAAGTTCACTTCTAACTATAAGAGTCTATTATTTTCCATTTCATTCATTCATTTCTTAGGTACCACTTCTGGAGGGATATAAACAGACTCTTTCATACGTCTACCCTGGGAAAGATTATACTCTAGTAGTATAGACTAAAGGTCAGCAAACTTTTCTGGTAAAGGGCCACATAGGAAAATTCAGGTTTGATAGGCCTGCTCTACCTACCATAGGAGCACAAAAGCAGCCATAGACAAGATTTAAACAAATGGGTACATCTTTGTTCCAATAAAACCTCATTAGCAAAAACAGGCAGAAGGACAAATTTGTCCTGAGGGTAACAGTATATAGACCACCTGTATGGACAAAACTAATGTATACGAAGCAATTGGAGAGCAATGAATGATATAATAATTGTTGTTGTTGTTGTTGGGTGCCGTCGAGTCAGTATCCAACTCATAGTGACCGTGCGTACAATAGGCGAAACTATTGTCAATGCTACTCTGCTGTTCATAGGATTTTCAACAGTGGATTGATTTTTGGAAGTGGGTTGCTGGGTCTGTCTCCCAAGCCTACAGAACATGGTGTTCCCAGGTGGTCTCCCATCCAAATACTAACCAGGCCCAACCCTGCTTAGTTTCCGAGATCTGGCGAGATCGGATGCCCCAGGGCTATGGCTGCAGGCTGATATAATAATTACCTACATTTTATTTGCTTTTATATAAGCTACTGTGTGTCAGGCACTGTGCTTGGGGGTACAAATATTAGTTCACATTGTCCTTATAATTACTCAGTAGGTCTTACTATCTACATTGCACAGGTGAGAAAACTAAGGCACTGAGAGATTATGTAAACCACATATCCACAAGTCACATAGTTAGGAAATGGGGGAGCTGGGATTTTAACCCTGGAAACCAGGCTCTAGAATCTGCTATTAATTACTCTATGATGATACCTGTGATCATAGAATATAAGGAATAAGAAGTAATATTCACTGACAACTTACTCTGGGTCAGACACCATGCTGACTACTTTATAAACATAATCTCTTTTAATCTCCACTGCAAGCCCACCAAATAGATGCTATGGCAGCCTCCCCCTTTTGGAGATGAGGAAATTAAGCTCAGAGAGTTGAATCACCTTGTTCAAGGTGGCACAGCCAGTAGATGGATTCGCATCCTGATGCTCTGTTTCAAAACCTGTGTTCATAATCATCCAGTCACCTCTCTTTATACAGGAAGGGTTCCACAGGGAAGAACACAGTACTCAGCAAAAACAACCCTTCAGGGGAAAGGAGCGGACTAAGCTGGCTCTAAGATTCAGCTGAATTTTAGTAAGGAAAAAGGACACAAAAGGATTTGTCTTCGTTGGTGCACAAAATTATTCGATTCTTTTTGTTGTTGTTTTGGTCTTAATTTACTTTCATGTCTTTAACTATTTAGAAATTTCACATAAATTAGCCTGGTGTGATGGTGCACACCTGTAATCTCAGCAACTTGGGAGGCAGAGGCAGGAGGATGGCAAGTTTGAGACCAGAGGCAGTCTGCATAATTTAGCCAAACCCTGTCTCAAAAAGTAAAAAAAAAAAAAAAAAAAAAAAA
>VMDO01001180.1:0-40313 GCA_007922755.1 Pedetes capensis
ATCCCTGGAGAAGGACATCATGTTTGGAAGAGTGGCAGGTCAACGGAAAAGAGGAAAACCCTCCACCAGATGGATTAACACAGTGTCTGCAACAATGGGCTTAAACATAAATAAGATGGTTTGCCTGGCACAGAATCGGCAAGTGTTTCGATCTGCTGTACATAGGGTCGCTATGAGTCGGACTCGACTCGACGGCACCAAACAACAACAACAACAACATAGACCAATTTCCCTGAATGAACCTAGAAACAAAAATCCTTAATAAAGTAATTGCAAATTGATTTAAAATGCTTTCAATTCGACTTCAACAACACATTAAAAAGATAATACATGATGATCAAGTTGGTTTCATTGTAGGTATGCAAGGAGGTAAAAGATCTCTATAATGAAAACTTTAAAACACTAAAAAGAAAAATTGAAGAAGAAACTAGAAGGTGGAAAAATCTCCCATGCTCATGGATTGAAAGAGTTAATATTGTGAAAATGGTTATATTAACAAAAGCAATCTACAGATTTAATGCACTCTCCATCAAAATCCAAATGACATTCTTCCCAGAAGTAGAGAAAAAATCCTAAAATTCATGTGGAAACAGAAAAGACCCTGAATCGCTGAAACAATCCTGAGCAGAAAGAACAATGTAGAAGACATCACTATCCCTGATTTCAAATTATACTACAAAGCAATAGTAACAAAAAGTGCATGGTACTGGCACAAAAACAGACACATAGACCAATGGAACAGAATAGGGAATCCAGAAATTAACTCATGCAGCTACAGCCACTGATATCTGACAGGGGTGCCAAAAATATAAGTTGGAGTAAAGACATCCTCTTCAAAAAATGGTGCTACAACTGGATATCCTGATGTAGAAGACTGAAACTAGAGCCCTCTCTTTCACCTTGTACAAAAGTCAGTTCAAAATGGATTAAAAACCTTAATGTAAAACCTGAAACTTTGAAACTGCTAGAGAGAAACAGGAAAAGACACTTTAAGACATAAGCATGGGCAAGGAATTTCTGAATAGGACCCCAATAGCTTAGGAAACAATAGCAAGAATTGACAAATGGGATTGCATTACATTAAAAAGTTTTTGTGTGGCACAGGACATATTAATCAGAGTGAAGAGATACCTTCCACAATGGAGAAAATCTTTGCCAGCTATACATCAGGCAGGGGATTAATATCTAGAATATATAAAGAGCTCAAAAAATTAAACATCAATAAAGCAAAATATCCAATAAAAAAAATCAGCAGAACTGAACAGAGACTTCTCAAAAGAAGAAATACAAATGGCTAGTAATCATATGAAAAAATGTTAAACATCCTTAGTCATCAAAACTACATTAAGATACCATCTCACTAGTCAGAACAGCTAGCATCAACAAAATGAATAATAAAAAAATGCTGGCAAGGATGTGGGGAGAAAGGAAGCCTTGCGCATTGCTGGTGGGAACATAGGTTGGTGCATCCACTACAGAAAACAGTTTGGAGGTTCCTCAAAAAACTAAAAATAGAACTACCATATGACCCAGCTATACCACACTTGCATATCTATCCAAAGGAATACAAGTCAATATACCACATATACCTACCCATCCATGTTCATGGCAGTATTATTCACAATAGCCAAGATATGCAATCAACCTAGGTGTCCCTTCATTGACAAGTAGACAAAGAAATTATGGTATATATACACCATGGAGTTTTATTCAGCCATAAAGAACGACTAAATTATGGCATTTGCTGGAAAATGGATGGAAATAGAGATAATCTTTTAAAGTGAAATCAGCCAGACCCAGAGAAACAAGCATGTTTTCTCTCATATGTGGATATCAGACTTCAATATTTATTCAGTATTAAAACATATAGGTCACGAAAGTAGAAGGGGCCATGTTGGGAATGATAATGGACTGAAAAGGGGGCAGACGGGACAAGAAGAAAGGGTAAGGGAGAAAGGAAAAGAAATATCACATATTTTGCCCTTAAGGCAAAATTAGGATGTAGATAGACAGACAGACAGACAGACAGACAGACAGACAGACAGACAGACAAGACATACAAGTGAGGGGGGAGGGAAGGGAAAGGGGAACAACGTGAGGTTAATGGGAGAGGTGAACATGAGTAATATACAATACGATGCACAAATGGAAATGTCTTAATGAGACCCATTAAGTTGTACACTAAAATTACTAATAAAATAAGATTACTGGGGAAAATCAATCAGTGTAATTCATCATATTAACAGAATAAAAAACTCATATTCTCATCACATTTTTTAAATGTTACAAACTTTACCATACATTCATGACAAACTCTCTCTCTCAATAAAGACAAGCAGCAAACTTCCTAAACCTAATAGACAAATACAAAAAAGCACATTGAAAAGATACTCAACATCACTAACCATTAGGAAATCATTAAGATTTGATTAAGAAAATCAAAACTACAATGAGATACCACATAACATAATATTAGAATGGCTATTACAAAAAAATAGAAAATAGCAAGTTGGCAAAGTATAAAAATTGGAACCCTATGGTTTTCTGGTGGGAAGAACAACGGTACATACTGCTGCTATGGAAAACAGTATGGCAGTTCCTTAAAAAAATGAACAAAATATGACTATATGATCTACCAATTCTACTTCTGTGTAAAAAATAAAATAAAATAAATGAAAGCAGAGATTCAAACAAATGTTTGTACATCAATGGTCATAGAAGCATTATTCACAATAGCTAAAAGATGGAACAACGCCAAACATCCATTGACAGATAAATGGATAAATAAAACACAGCATATACACAAAATACTATTCAACCTTTAAAAGGAAGAAAATTTTGATGTTTATTACAACATAGATGAATCTTGAGAATATTTTATGAAGTGAAATAAGCTAGTCACAAAAGGACAAGTATTGCATCATTTCACTTATATGAGATAGGTAGAATAGTAACCCTCACACATCTGTCAATTTGCCGCACTGTAGGGGTTTGCATGTTGCGATGAAGCTGAAAGCTATGCCACTGGTATCTCAGATACCAGCAGGGTTACCCATGGTAGACAGGTTTCAGCTGAGCTTCCAGACTAAGACTGGGGAGGAGGCACCAGCGAACCGCTCCCAAAACAACTAGCCATTGAACACCTTATGGATAGCAAAGAAACACTGTCAGATATAGTACCGGAAAATGAGGCCCCCCAACCCCAGGTTGGAAGGCACTCAAAAGACTACTGGGAAAGAGTTGCCTCCTCAAAGTAGAGTCTTCCTTGAAGACGGAAATGGAGTAAAGCCCCAGGAACCTTCATTTGCTGATGTGGCACAACTCAAAAAGAGGAGAAACAACTGTAAACATCCATTACTAACTGGAACATGGAATGTATGTAGTATGAATCAAGGAAATAAGAAATCATTAAAAGAGAAATGGAGCACATAAACATTGACATTCTAGGCATCAGTGAGCTAAAAGGGACACTTATGGGCCATTCTGAGTCAGATAATCATACGGTCTACTATGCTGGGAAGGATAAACTAAAGAGAAATGGGATTGCATTCATCATCAAAAACGACATTTCAAGATCTGTCCTGAAATACAACATTGTCAGTGATAGAATAATATCCATATGTCTACAAGAAAGGCCAGTTGATACGACAATTATTCAAATTTATGCACCCACCACTAGGCCACAAATGAAGAAAGGGAAGATTTCTACCAGCTTCTGCGATCTGGAATAGATCAAACATGCAATCAGGACATACTGATAATTACTGGTGACTGGAATGCAAAGGTTGGAAACAAAGAAGAAGGCTCAGTAGTTAGAAAATACGTCTTGGTGACAGAGACGAAGCTGGAGATCGCATGACAGAATTTTGTGAGACCAATGACATTTTCATTGCAAACATATTTTTTCAACATCATAAACAGAGACTATACACATGGATTTCACCAGATGGAACACACACGAACCAAATTGACTACATATGTGGAAAGAGACGATGGAAAAGCTCTGCATCAAATGTCAAAACAAGACCAAGTGCTGACTGTGCATCAGACCATCAACTTCTCATATGCAAGTTCAAACTGAAGCTGAAAAAAATTAGATCAAGTATACATGAGCCAGGGTATGACCTTGAGTATATCCAACCTGAGTTCAGAGACCACCTCAAAAATAGGTTTAATGCATCAAACACAAATGATAAGAGACCAGACGGGTTATATCATGCCATAAAAGATACCATTCAAGAAGGAAGCAAAAAGTTCTTAAAAAGACAAGAAAAAAAGAAAAGACCAAATTACATGTCAAAAGAGACAATAGAACTTGCCCTTGAATGTCAAGCAGCTAAAGTAAAAGGAAGACATGAGGAAGGATCCAAACAGAAGATTTCAAAAGGCAGCTCAAGAAGACAAAAACAAATATTATACTGACATGTGCAAAGAACTGGAGGCAGAAAACCAAAAGGGAAGAACACGCTCTGTGTTTCTCAAGCTTAAGGAAGTGAAGAAATAATTCAAGCCTCGAGTGGCAGTAGTGAAAGATTCTACAGGGAAAATATTAAATGATGCAGGAAACGTCAAAAGAAGATGGAAGGAATGCATAAAGTAATTATACAAAACAGAATTGGTAGATGACCACCCATTCCAACAGGTTGCATATGAAGAGGAACCAATGGTGTTGAAGGATGAAGTGGAAGCTGCCTTGAAAGAACTGGTGAAACACAAGGCTCCAGGAACTGATGGGATACCAATAGAGATGTTTCAACAAACAGATGCAGCACTGGAGGTTAACACCTCCAGTGTTAATGTGTTAACACATTTATGCCAATGGATTTGGAAAACAGCTACTTGGCCAACTGACTGGAAGAGATCCACATTTGCGCCTATTCCCAAAAAAGGGGAATCCAACTAAATGTGGAAACTATAAGAAAATATCATTGATATCACACACAAGCAAAATTTTACTCAAGATCATTCAAAAGCGACTACAGCAGTCTATAGAAAGGGAATTACCGGAAAACCAAGCAGGATTCAGAAAAGGGCGGGGAACCAGGGACATCATTGCTGGTGTCAGGTGGATATTAAGCAAAAGCAGAGAATATCAGAAAGATGTCAATCTATGTTTTATTGACTACGCAAAGGCATTTGACTATGTGGATTATAATAAATTACGGATAACACTTCAGAAAATGGGAGTACCAGAGTACCTAATTGTACTCATGAGGAATCTGTACATGAACCAGGAGGCAGTTGTTCGAATAGAACAAGGAAACACAGCCTGGTTTAAAGTTGAGAAAGGTGTGCGTCAGGGCTGTATACTTTCACCATAGCTCTTCAATTTATATGCTGAGCAAATAATTCGAGAAACTGGACTTTGTGAGGAAGAACACAGCATCAGGATTGGAGGAAGATTCATTAACAACCTGCATTATGCAGATAACTCAACTCTGCTTGCTGAAAGTGAAGAAGATGTAAAACATTTACTGATGAAGATCAAAGATCACAGCCTTCAATATGGGTTGCAACTAAACATCAACAAAACAAAAATCCTTACGACTGGGCCAGTATGCAACTTCACAATAAATGGAGAAAAGATTGAGGTTGTCTAAGATTTTGCTTTACTTGGCTCTATAATCAACACCCGTGGAAGCCGCAGTCAAGAAATCAAAGACGCATGCTCTCGGGAAAGCTGTGCCAAAAGATCTCTTTAGAGTATTGAAAAGCAAAGATGTCACACTGAAGACAAAGGTGTATCTGACTCATGCCATGGTATTTTCAGTTGCATCATATGGTTGTGAAAGCTGGACACTGAGCAAGGGAGACGGAGAAGAATTGATGCTTTTGAATTATGGTGCTGGAGATGTCTATTGAATATACCATGGACTGCCAAAAGAACCAACAGATCTGTCCTAGAAGTGCAACCAGAGTGCTCGTTGGACGCAAGGATGGCTGGACTGTGTCTTATGTATTTTGGACATGTAGTCAGGAGAGACCAATCCCCAGAGAAAGACATTATCATGTTTGGGAGAGTGGCAGGTGAACAAAAAAAAGGAAAACCCTCCACCAGATGGACTGACACAGTATCTGCAACAATGGGCTTAAATATAAATAAGATCATGTGCTTGGCACAAAATCAAGAAGTGTTTCGATCTGCTGTACATAGGGTCTCTATGAGTCAGACTTGACTCGATAGCACTTCACAACAACAACAACAGAATAGTCAAACTACAGAGGCAGAAAGTATAATGGTGATTGTTACGGACTAGAAAGAAGGTGCGGGAAGGTAGGAGGGTGGAATTGAGAATATTGTTTAATGAATACACCCAAGTTTTCAATGAACTCCTAACTCTTACAAGACTCTCTTTAAGTAAAAATATTCTGGAGAGGTCATTTATTTTATTTTTCAGTAGTTGGGATTGAATCTGGACTCCCTACATGCTAAGCAAATGCTGAGCCACACCCCCACTCCCTTTTATTTTATTTTATTTTATTATTTTGAGATAGAGTCTGTTAAGTTGCACAGACTGCTTCTGGCCTCAAACTTGTGATCTTCCTGCCTCGGCCTCCCAAACTGCTCGGATTAGAGGCATGTTCCACCGCACCCAGTGAGAGGTCACCTATTAATCCAATGGTACCCATTAAAATTTGGCAATTACTTTAGAATAGTTTAGATTAAAATAGCTTAGAAGTAGTTCAGACATTTATCTAGAAGGCAGACTTGGATCACTGAGTCCAAACAGGTTTAGAAGAGGAGAAAGCTGCAACCTATACAAGGTCTAACAGAGAAGTCCATGCCTGCAGGAGTGCAATAAACACCAGCACCTTAGCATGAAGTGAGGGATACTAGAGGTACCAGATCACTGTTTTTCCAAGTTCACTACACCAAAGTTACTTTTGTCATGAAACAGGATAGAAAAGAAAAGAAAATACCACAATACATCAAACAGAAGATGAACTATGCTTTGGTGAAACTTCTTTCTGGTGTACGTGTATTCATGTATATATACACACAGCATATATTAAGTCAGGGTGTAAAATACATTTCTTGCTATGGATCGTGTTCAAAAATAACTCAGGGTCATTGCACCAGTTTGTAAGCTTTGAATGATCAAAGTCTGGGCCTGCCTTTATTCACCATTAGATCTCCAAAGGCAAGAAGTAATGGGCAGACCAAAGTCAAAAGACCTTCTAAAAAGGTGGAGAAGAAACCAATGCTAAATTCTACATACTGCATAATTTTGCTTGGGTCTCTACAGAATCAAAATAAAACCTTATATTTTTCTCAAGAAAGGATTCTTATCAGAGGACTAACCTGTAATACTTAAAACTTTTAAGATCTAACATTCAAGACCTTAATTAGGAAGTCCAAACAGACTGCTCGAGATCACCCCCTAGTGGTCCCTTCTCATAGCTGTACTCCCACAGAGGAAGGAGGAAGTGATATTCATCACCACCTCCAAGCCCCGCAGAACTTTGCTTCCGAACTCCTAACCTTAAACTAGCTTACATTTCAAGTGAGGCATGGCAGTGCATGTCTGCAACGGCAACACTCAGAAGGCTGAGGCAGGAGGATTGACTCGAATTCAAGCCCAGTCTGGTCTACATAGTGACTTCCAGGCCAGCCTGGACTACAAAGTGAGACCCTGTCTCAAAAAAATAAATACAATAAAATAAATAAAATAAAATAAAAATAAATTAAAAACTAGGCCTACCTTTCAAACTGGTGAAATTAAGAGCTCAGTGTCAATGTGAAACAGATGAGGCTAAATAGGAAGCAGCAGAAAATGGACTGATAAGCAAAATGTAATTTTACTCTCTTCTAATATACCAGAGAAATCATTAATCCTGCCATCACCACTGTAGTCTGCTGGTCAAGAACTGAAGTCTTGTGATAAAACCATGTGTATGACAAGAATGAAGCCACAAATGACTGCTACCAAAGCTCCACTGGCTATATGAGATATGCTGAACATTCTATTAATGAAATATTTCTTTTCAAGATGGAATCCTGATGTTAATCTCTCTAATTTATATATCAAATCTGTGGAAGTTCCCTAGATTTAGGTTCCACTTGAGTCAATCATCTCAACCCATCTGCGAAGATAGAGAGTGAAGTGGGCAGGACTGACAGAGCCCAAATCCAATATAAAAATGAGAAGTGGCAAGGGGGCACTATGAAGCAGGTATCCTATTTCCCATTTAGTCTCCTGAGAATTTAATACTTGTTTCTCAAGTTCAAAAAAGGAAACAGTGAAGAATAAGAGCCTGTGATAGCATTCTGAGGCTATTCTCCCAGCCAGAGAGCCCCCAAAATGAGAATCTGACCTACCTTTTATTACCTATTTGTAAGTATTCAAAACTGACTATAACCACCAAAATATTCATCTCACTTCCTGTTTCAGAATTCCTCTCTTCCCCTCTTTATACTATAAACATTTTTCTAACTAAGGTCGCCATTCACCCAGGCTATGTGAAAATCCCATGTTATTAAATATTTCCTAATTTTTTCAAACATTTGGATGTTTTACTTGTATGTATATTTCCTTTTGGTTAATTAAAATATGGCTATGTTTTCCAAACTAAAATCCAGCCACTTTCATAATTTTTTTAAGTCCTTTTGCAGAAGTAGAAGCAGTTGTACTTTACTAGCCATCTCCATTTATGGTCAAGTGGTTGAGGTAATAGGAGAAACAAAGATGTTGATTTTTGCAATGATTGAACATGAAAGCAAAGGTCTAGGCAGATGTTCTCAGGAAGTAAAGAATGAGAACTCGCAACAGAATGAGATATGTTAGTGGCACCCAAAGGTGCAGGCACATAAAATTGATTAAGTATCTGATACAAACAAGAAGTAAAGCTGAGCATAGTGGTTCAAGTCTATAATACCAGTGATTAGAGAGGTGGAGGCAGGAGGATCACAAGTTCAAGGCTAGATGCAGCCTATGTACCTTAGTAAGCCCCTGTCCCAAGATAAAAAATTAAAAAGGGGGCACAGGGGTACAGCTCAGTGGTAGAGCACTTGCATAGTATGTGCAAGGCCTGGGGTTCAGCCTCACAATACTGAAAAAAAAAAAAGAAGAAGAAAAAGAGGAAGTAAGTACACATTGGTCTCAAAAGTTCCAATTAACCCAGTCAGCTTAAAAAGGGGGTGAAGTGGGGGGTTCCAGAATAGAACAGAATGGAATGAAATGGAATAGAACTTGTTCTTTAATATCCTTAAACCTGTAAATGTTTAAGAACTAAATTTTATAAATGTAAAACAGGTATTTAAAGGCATTAATAATGAATCAGAAGAAGAGGAGACAAAAAAAGAACAGTTTTATCTTTAAGACATTATTACCACTTATTTGACTCCTATTTTTTTTCCCTTGTCCTAAAAATTTTACTAAGAAAATAACTCCCGTCATTGCTAACTCATAACACAAATAAATTATGGCTCTACAGGTGCCTGGAGAATATTTATTAATCTAGGTCCAAAACTTGTCTCCTTACATGTAAATGTGAGTTTTAAGTGTGCCAGTAAAGGAATAATTGATAAGGAAGAAGACAATGGAACCAAATAAAGTATGAGCTACCTTCATGACATTAGCGAATTTGGGTAACTTAAGGAGAGGTTTAGAGCTCAAAAAAAGGAGGGGAGGGGGATATGTTTAAAGGAAATAGAAACCAGAAAATGGAGGATTTCAGCAAGAATGAGTTCAAGGAAGACCTGATGAGTGAGACATTAACTGATTAGGGAAATCAAGGCAGTGGAGGCCTTGTCTTGAGCTTTGTTGAAGCAGTCTCAAGCTATGTTGCCCAGGCTGATATCAAAGTAAAACACATGGATTGGATTCACTCAAGAGAGCTCTCAAGAACCCAGTTCACACTTGATTCTAACCCACACCTTATTTTGTAGCCCTCTAAAACTGTTGAAAAGATGCAGGTTAGATTTGAGAATATATGGTAATTGCCGGGTGCAATTGTATGTGTCTATAGACTCAACACTTGGGAGGCTGAGGCAGGAGAGTCACTTGAGTCCATGAATTTGAGACCAGCTTAGGCAAAATAGTGAGACCCTCTCTCAAAAAATAACTAAGATATTAACCTAAACACTTAGATTATGAATAGAAATTAGTAGAAATTAAAAATAAAAAATTTTAAACTGCTTTTTAAAGCTTTTCACTTAGCTGTTGAGGTACTGAGGGGAATGAACCCAGGACCTCGTGCATATTTTGCAAGTGCTCTACTACTGAGCTGTACCTGTAGCCCCCTTTTTAAAATATTTTTATCTCAAGACAGAGTATCACTAAATTACACGGGCTGCCTCTGGCCTCAAACTCTCAAACTTCTTGCCCCCGCCTCACAAATTGCTGGGATTATAGGTGTGTGCCACCCTGCCAGGTAATGACTTTATTTTTAAAAAATGAATTAAATTGAATCAAATTGCACTGAGTAATGAAATCCTGATTTGTGTATAACCTATCTACAGATGATTTCCTTCCCAGAGATCAACTTGCTTTATAAACTTTATGTTCACACTCAAACATAGCATCTAATTCTGCCTTAAATTATAGCTACATCCTATAAGAAATAAAAGTGAAAGCTGCAATGGTATGTGTCTAAAGATTCAACACTTGGGAGGCTGAGGCAGGAGGATCACATGAGTCCATGAATTTGAAACCAGCTTAGGCAACATAGCAAGACTCTGTCTCAAAAAATAACTAAGATATTAATTTAAGGCTTAGATTATGAATAGAAATGAGTAGAAATTAAAAATAAAAATTTTAAAAGCTGCTTTTTTAAAAAAACCTTTCTCCTTTCATCTCCTCTCCTTTTCCCTCCTCATCATGTTCCCTTACTGTGGTTGATTAAGGGATAGAAATGGAAGTTATCCCTGAGCAAATGCTGGAAACAATTCTGATTGGCCCACCCCAAATTTATTTTAACACTTACCGACATCTCCATAAACATACAGGCCCCTCGGAGGTTTGCTTCTTGAAAAAAACTGAAAATTAAGAACAAATTTTATATTTCCACATGAAAATAAGTAAATATAATCATATACATAGTGTTCCTAACTGTGCTATATACAGCACTTAGAGGGCTATTATACACAGTAAATGCTATGTTTTGGGTCTAAAATGTCCTCCAAAAATCATGTGTTTGAACATTTGGACCCCAGGAGGTGGCACTATTTGTGGAGGCTTTGTGGAAGTAGGTCACTTTGGGAAAGTCTTTGGAGGTTTTTACCAGGAGCCATGGTTCCGGGTCACTGTCTTCTCCTGATCACAAAGTTGTGAGATTCTCTGCTACAGGCCCTAATGCCTCCACCACCATACTTGCCCTGCTGCATTATGGACAATGATCCTCTAACTGTGAGCCCCTTAAATATTTCCCTTGTAAGTTTGTGTTGGTCAATTTCCCCACCACAGTGACATAACAGCTGATTAATCAGTAAGTAAGAAAAAACTTAATGTAGAAGTCTGAAGCCTAAATATTATGCAGCCTTAAAAAGGAAGGAAATTCAGACATAGTCTACTACACAGACACACCTTGAAGACACAGTGTTTGTTAGATGAAACAGTGTTTTGTTAGATAAGCTAGTCAAAAGGAGACAAATACTGTAGGATTCTACTTAAATAAGGTACTTGTTGTTGTTGTTGTTGTTGTTATTGTTGTTAGGTGCCATCAAGTTAGGTCTGACTCATAGTAACCCTATGTATAACAGAAAGAAATACTCTCTGACACTGTTCCATGCCCAGCACTATGTCAGTGCTTTTCTGCTATTCATAGGGTTTTTAATGGATGATTATCTTGGGAGTGGGTTACCAGATCCTTCTCCCATTTTTGCTGTGCTGGGAATTGAACTCAGGGCCTCAGAGAGCACAAAGCAGCACTCTACCAATTGAGCTAAACCCCAGTCCATATAAGGTACTTAAGTAGTCAAAAATCATACAGACAGCTGAGCATGGTGGCTCAAGCCTGTAATCCCAGCACTCAGAAGGCTGAAGCAGGAGAAGAATGAGTTCAAGGCTAGCCTAGACTACATAATGAGTTTCAGGCCAGGCTGGACTATATAGCAAGATCCTGTCCTCACTCCCCACCCCTAATAAATTAAAAATAAAACTATTATATGACCTAGCTATCTTTCTTCTAAAAATATACTGAAATGAAATCACCACCTTATAAAGATTCCTATGTAAAGAGACCACTGAGTTGACAGGACCATGCCATCTTAGGTAGCCCTCCCCTCCCTTTGAGAAACTATATACGGGAAGAATTTTTTAACTGTTTGATTTTAACTGTATGGCTGCCCAATTAAATTGTTAATTCTTAACCACTGATTGACTGCTTGTCAGCTGCCCTTTCTGCTCCTGTACCACCCTGCTTGCACAATAGAACTATTACATGAGTGATTGTCTGTTACCGAAACTGCTTGTTTTTGTTCTTATGATACAAATCATACCAGGAACTTAGAGATTGTATACAAATCATACAACTTGAAGATTGTAAACTTGCCAAAATTTGTCCTTATAAGCCCCCACCAACTGTTTCTCGGGGCCACAGGTTTTTGAGAGACGCTACTTTCTCCGTGGCTGCCAGCCCAATAAAGACTCCCTTTAATTGGCTTTTTGCTCCTTGTAGTGTGTTTCTACAGCCTGCAGCCGTAGCCCTGTGGCATCTGATCCCATCAGATCTCGGAAGCTAAGCAGGGCCGGGCCTGGTTAGTACCTGGATGGGAGACTGCCTGGGAACACCAGGTGCTGTAGGCTTGGGAGAAGGACCTGGCAACCCCCTCCCAAAAATCAATATGCCATTGAAAACCCTATGAACAGCACAGAAGCACTGACAATAGTGTTTCCCCTGTTGTACAGAGGGTCGCTATGAGTCGGATACCGACTTGACGGCACCTAACAACAACAACAACAACAAGTGTGTTTCTGATCTCAGGTTACAACACCTGCATTCCCATGTTTATTGCAGCATTATTTATGAAAGCTAAGACACAGAAATAATTCACATGTCTATCCATGGATGAATGGATAAAGAAACTGTGGTATTACATACAATATAATATAATTCAGTCTTTTTTTTTTTTTTCAGTACTGGGGGTTGAACCTAGGGCCTCAAGCTTGCATGCATGTTTTTGCAAGTGCTAGACCACTGATCTGCACCCCTAGCCCTTTTTTTTTTTTTTTTTTTTTTTTTTTTTACTTTTTGAGACGGGGTCTCACTAAGTTACGCAGACTACCTCTGGTCTCGAACTTGTTATCCTCCAGCCTCTGCCTCCCGAGCCGCTGGGATTACAGGCTTGCGCCACCAGGCCCAGCCTATAATTCAGTCTTAAAAAAGTGATCCAGCCAATTGTAACAATATAGATGAATCTAAAAGACATTATGCTAAGGAAATAAACTAGACACAAAAAGAAAAATACTGCATGATCTCATTTACACATGAAATCTAAAAAAATTTTTTTCAAAAATTTTTTAAAATTCAAGTGCATAGAGGGTTTTGATGTAGCTCTGTGGTTGAGTGCTTACCAAGGCCTTGAGTTCAATCTCCAGTCTCCCCCTCCCCACATCCCCCCAAAAAACAAATTAGAACAAAAGAGAGCACTTAGAAGTTTAGAATATAGGAGCAGAAATAAAATTTCAGAAAAAAGAACTAGAAGATTGCCGGGTATGGTGACGCTTGCCTATAATCACAGCAACTCAGGAAGCTGAGTCAAAAGGATCACAAACTCCAGGCCAGAGGTAGCCTGTATAATTTAGCAAGACCCTACCTCAAAATAAAAGGCAAAAATGGGATAGGAGTACAGCTCAGCTACAGAGCATTTACAAAGCATGTGTAGGCCCTGGGTTCAACACACTAGTACTGCCAAAAAAAATTTAAAAACTGGAAGATAAATTTGAGAAAATATACCAGAAAATACAACAAATAACAATAAAAGATGAAAAAACAGAAATTAGGAGACTAGGAGGTCCCGACATCTGACAAAAATGAACTCCAGAAATGTAGAATAGAGAAAAAAGACAGGAACATAACTAAGAAATAATACAGAGATTTTTGCAGAACTAAAGGAACTGATTTCTACATTAGGAGGATTATATGCCCAGCACATTGAAGGAAATAAGACCCATACCAAGGCACAATACTGAATGTTTAGAACCCTGGGGATTTAAAGATGATCCTACAAACCTCTGAGGTGGCAATGGAATGGGGGTGCAAACAACAGATAAAGACTTGAATAATATTTGAGGAAAAATTATTTCTAATCTATTCCATTCAAAATATCAAGTATGAAAATGCAAAGTTGGTTTTCTTTCCTTTTTCTTTTTCTTTTTATGTTTTTGTTTTGTTGGGTTCCTTTGTTGTTGTTTTGTTTTGTTTTTGTTTTTGTTTTGAGGTACTGGGGGTTTGAACCCAGGGCCTCATACATACTTTGCAAGTGTTCTACCACTGGGCTGTCTTCCAGCCCCATTTTTATTTTTTCACTTGAGACAGGGTCTCAATAAGCTAAATTACACAGGCTGCCCCTGGTCTTGAATTTGCAATCCTCCTGCCTCTGCCTCCCAAATCACTGGGATTACAGGCCTGTGCCACTGGGCCTAGCTTGAAAATTGTCTTTTCGTATGTACAGGCTCTCAAAAAATCTCGTACATGAAAAGAAGAAAACACAGATCTAGCAAACACAAAGGCTCCAGAGAGAAGGCTATTCTAGGACCACAGCACAGAGCAGGAAAGGAAGCAATCCCTAGATAAAGGAAGGGTCCAGGGACAAAAAATGTGGAACTTTTCCTGATATTGTTATCAAGGCAGATAACCATCTCAAATTTTGTTACACCTACAAGAATAACCTTTCTTTAGCTCAGTTGGTAGAGTGCTGCTTGACACTCTCTGAGGACCTAGGTTTAATCCCAGTACCACAAAAACAGGAGAAGGACGTGGCAATCCACCACTAAAGCAATCCCAAAACAATCAGCCATTGAAAATCATATGATGGTCTCTATGAGTCAGACCCGATTCAAGGGAACCTAACAACCAACCACCATTCCTAGAAATCTGTACAAAAGCCAAGGCAAACCAGGGCAAACTGAATTCAGACAGGGTAAAAGCAGAAAGGCTGACAAAAGCTGAACCATTTAGCACCAGTAAGAGTAATTTAAAAATCTAGCAAAGAACATTCTCAAAATCTAGAGTTCAAAGCAAAGTGTGAGTCTGAGGCATGAAGATCATGAGTCTAAGGTCAGCCTCAGCTATATAGCAAGTCTGAGGCCAGCCTGAGCTAAACAGTGAGACTTTGTCCCCAAAAAACAAAACATAAAAGCTAGATTTCAGTATCCAGTCCATAATGCTTTTGATTTTGTTTTATAACCTGTGGATTCATTCCAATTTGCCTCAGAAACCTCTCTACTAAATTCATCCCTTGACTCCATCAGGCCCCTTCTGGAGCTCATCTGGGTTTAGACCAGGCAAACCAATCTTCTCTGCCTTGATTCTTCCATCTGGACAGCTTCCCTGTGTTTCTCTGTGTGTCAACTCTCCATCTATTCTTAAGTCTCCACTGAAAACAGATTTCCATTCCTGCCAAAATCTTAGTTTTTCTTTCTTTCTTTCTCTTTTATATGAACCACTGTTATGCACTGGCTATTCTATTTTCAACTTGCCAGAAAAAGCATTATGTTCTTAAACAATTTTAGAACTTCAAGTTAAAAAACTTGCATAAAATCTAATAATCTCTAAGTATATTCTGCAGACTAGAAATCTTTTGAAATCGACATTCTGTATTAGGTAACCAGGAGCACTGTGGCAATTTATAATTCCTTGAAACACATTGTGCAAGAATAGTTTAAGCCATGATTTTACTCAAGTACTGCTCACATGATATAATCAATATACACTGAATTAATATGGTTACAGCAAAAAAAATTAACAAAGACAAGGAAAACATGGCATGGTAAAAACTCAATGCTGTTAGAAAAGTTAGGACACAGGATGAGGGTATAGCTCAGTGGCAGAGCACTTGCCTAGCAAATATGAGACACTGGGTTTGATCCCCAGCCCCTCGAAAAATAAACGAAAGGTATCACTTATGGGTCTTTTTGTGTTCCCATTCAATAATTCAATATATTTTAGAAAAGTTACTTTGGCAAATATTGTATTTTACATGAGATTTATATTACATTAAATTATATTTTATAATAATGCTTAGAAAATGATAAAGAAAGCCAGGCGTGATAAAGAAAGCTCATGCCTGTAATTCCAGTGACTCAGGTGGCAGAGGCAAGAGGATCACAAGTTCAAGACCAGAGGTGGTCTGCATAATTTAGCAAGATCCTCTCTCAAAATAAAAAGTAAAAAAAAAAAAAAATCACCTGGGGTTGAGCTCAGTAGCACAGCATTTGCAAAGCATGCAACTGCAAGGCCCTGGGTTCAACCCCCCAATACCACAAAAATAAATAAATAAATAGATAGATAGATAGATATTGCTGTGTAGTATCAAAGGAGAAGATCCTCAAACATACAAGATTATAAACACCCAGAATGAGATGAATGCTGTTTAAGATGCAGATTATAATCTAAATGAATTGATGAACAAACTGGATAGCCTCTGACTACTTAACTAAAAATTTTTATCTCCTCTATCAGTAAATGTTAAACATAGTCTATCTAAATGATATTATATACAATAGTCCCCCCTCAGGGAATACATCCCAAGACCTCCAGCGGATACCTGAAACCTCAGATGGTTCTGAACCTTGTATGTACCACAGTTTTCCTATATATACATTTGCTCACAACTTATCCTATTTTTCAGTTTCACTGAATTTCCTTTCTTAACCAGAGTGCTCCTTGGAAGCAAGGATGGCTAGATTGCAGCCTATGTATTTTGGAGATGTTGTCAGGAGGAACCGATCCCTGAAGAAGGAATTCATGTTTGGGAGAGTGGCCAGTCAAGAAAAAAAGGAAAACCCTCAACTAGATGGATCGACACAGTGGCTACAACAATAAGCTTAAACATAAGAAAGATCATGTGCCTGGCACAGAGTCAGGGAGTGTTTCATTCTATTGTATATAGGGTCACTATCAGTCAGACCTGACTTGACTGCATCTAACAACAATGTCCTAGCATCCTATAAATTGTCCTTATGTCTCACTAACTTTCACCAGGCTCCTCCTTTGTCCTCAGTTATCTGCCTTAAGCCCGACCATGTTTCTCTCAGTGGTCTCTTGATTCAGTCTTTATTTGAAACATCTGCTATAAAATTGTTGTTGTTTTTTGGAAGAGTGGCAGGTCAACACAAAAGAGGAAAACCCTCCACCAGATGGATTGACACAGTGTCTGCAACAATGGGCTTAAACATAAATAAGATCGTTTGCCTGGCACAGAATCAGCAAGTGTTTCGATCTGCTGTACATAGGGTCACTATGAGTTGGACTCGACTCGACGGCACCTAACAACAACAACAACAGCTATAAAATGTTTTCTGCCAGGACTCTGATAACACCCCAACTCGCAGTATGCATATATTTAACATTAGACTCAGACTTCAAAATTTGAAATCAGCAAGTTTCTGTAAGATTTGCCTTTGTAAGATTTACCTTAAGTTGCTTATCTGTTAAGGCATTTGTAAAGTGGGATGATGACACCTTCTCTAATGCATTTTTGGTGAGGAAATAATGATACTGCACTTAAAAGGTACAGATGGTAAGCTTAAGGATGATGCTGGAAAACAGTGATCACCTATTACCTACCTCCACTAAGCATAAAAGATGTGGCAGAAGTGTATTAGATTTGGGTACAAATCCTGGTTCTGCTATGTATTAGCAGACCAGGACCCTGGGTCCTAGGTAAGCCATACCAACTCTCCAACCTGATATTCCTTATCTCTTGGGTACAGGGCAGTGCATAGGGAATTCCCACTCAACACCCATCTCTGCATACGTAATCACAAGGCCCACTTAGACTGAACACTGCAAGCTTCATGTGGCTACTGATACCTGCTCACACCCACACCTAACACACAGCCTTGGCAAATGCCCCTTGAAGATCTGAACAGTATAATTAGTAAGCTCAAGTAATTTTACATATATATAAATTCTGTACCCGACATTCAACAACACATGGTATGATTTTAAATGTTGTTGTTGTTGTTGTTAGGTGCCGTCAAGTCGGTATCTGACTCATAGCGACCCTCATAGGGTTTTCAATGGCAGACTGTTTTCGGGATTGCCTTGGGAGTGGATTGCCAGGTCCTTCTCCCATTTTTGCGGTGCTGGGAATTGAACTCGGGACTTCAAAGACTGCAGCACAGCGCTCTACCAACTGAGCTAAATCCCAGCTCGTGATTTTAAATACAGTCCATATATTAAGCATTAGGGAAATCCCAATAAACTCCAAAGGATCAAATGTACTCCAACAACAGTGTAATAAAATTATAAATAAATGATGAAAAACCAGCTAAAATTCGAAAAAAAAAAAATCTCACACAAATATATCTCCTGTCCCATCACCTTCGCCTTGCCTGCTAAAGATTGCTGAACAAGTCTGCAGAGTAGACCTTCTCACCAGGCTTTCCTTATTGTCAACAATCCTGTCTCCCTGGCTAGTTCATTTGGTTTCTGCAATGATTCTTGAGAACCTTCTGATTGCCTTTCAAGCTAACCTACAATTTCTCCATCACTTTCAGAACATGTCTCCTACTTCTTAAAGAGAAAGCAAAAGCCATCAGGATGAAACTCCTTCAGCTTCCTCAAAGAAATTGCAGTCCTGCCCCTTTCTGCATGCATCCTTCCCTCCCATGACAAAGATAATGATTCTTCTTCCTACCCAACCTTGTACCACTGCCTACATTTCATAACCCTGCTCACCTTCTCAGGAACCTTGGCCCATCAAGTTACATTTTTCTTTTCTTGTAATCATTCTCATCAACACCTTTTAAAAGGTGTTCCTGTTTATTTATTTTTAGAATCTTCAAATACTATGTCTTATAAGCAAGACAAACTCAGAAACTATAAGGGAAAAGATAGGTATATTAAAAATAGAGAAATTAAAACCTTCTGCTTGAATAAAAATGCTAAGAAAGAGCTGGGCTTAGTGGTACATGCCTGTAATCCCAGCAACTGAGGAGGCTGAGGCAGGATGATCACAAGCTCAAAGCCAGAGGCAGCCTGAGTAATTTAGAGTAGGTGTCATCATCCCACTTTACAAATGCCTTAACATACAAGGAACTTAAAGCAAATAAAAATATAAAAATAAGCTGGGGGGTTAGCCCAGTGGTAGAACACTTGCAAAGTACGTGTGAGGCCCTTGGTTTAACCCCTAAGTACCACCAAAAAAAAAAAAAAAAAAAAAAAAAAAAAAAAAAAAAAAAAAAAAAAAAAAAAAAAAAAAAAAAAAAAAAAAAAAAAAAAAAAAAAAAAAAAAAAAAAAAAAAAAAAAAAAAAACCCGCATTACAGACAAGAACTTATTTTCTTAATAAACAAGGAGCTTCCATAAATCAGTAAGGAAAACAAATGCTGCACATTCCTTTAATCTCAGCACTCAGGAGGCTCTGAGTTCGAGGCCAACCTGTGCTACATAGTGAGACTCTGTCTTAAAAAAAATAAAAAAGAAGAAAAAAAAGAAAGAAAGAAAAGAAAAAATGCAAATGGCTTAAACCTTTGAAAAAGTAATCTCATTCACAATAAAAGAGTAAAACAGGATTTAAAACAATAGATGAAATATCATCATAACAAAAATCTAAAAGTCTAAGAGGGCAGAGTATTATCAAAGATGTAGGGTAACTGGGCATGGTGATGCATATCTATAATCCCAGCAACTCAGGATGTAGAAGCAGAAGGAGTACAAGTTCAAGGCCAGAGGCAGCCTGCATAACTTAGCAAGATGCTGTCTCAAGATAATAAATAAAAAAAGAGTTGGAAAAACAGCCTAGTGGTACAGCACCTGCAAAGCCCTAGAATCAACTCTTCAACAACCCAGTACCACCAAAAAAAAAAAAAAAAAAAAAAAAAAATTGATGTAGGGCAATAGGCAATCCCATAAACAGCTAGGAACATGAATTGTTGCAATCTCTTTTGTGGTGATTTGGCATCCTTCATCAAAATGTAAAATACGTATTGCATTTCTAGAAATTTTCCTCAGGAATACCCAGACATGTTCACCAAGATGCACACATAGTTCCTTAACAGAACATGTTGACCTATTTATATGATGGAATACTATGTCACTGTGAAAAGCTACTGAATTACAGAGGAACACAGAAAAAGAAAAAAAATTGTTGAATTACAGGACAGTCATATAAAGGAGTTAAAAAGAAAGAGGTATCTCATAAAAACTAGAAAGGGCAATGTGGAACATTCTCCTAGATAAAGTTGTTTTGTTGTTGTTTGCAGTGCTAAGTATTAACCCAAGGCCTCAAGCATGCTAGGCAGGCATTCCACCTGAGCTACTAGTCCATCCCTTTTAAAATTTTTACTTATTATTATTGTTGTTGTTGTTGTTGTTAGGTGCCGTCGAGTCGGTATCCGACTCATAGCGACCCTCATAAGGTTTTCAATGGCTGAGTGCTTCGGGATTGCCTTGGGAGTGGATTGCCAGGCCTTTCTCCCATTTTTGTGGTGCTGGGAATTGAACTTGGGGCCTCAGAGACTGCAGTGCAGTGCTCTATCCACTGAGCTAAATCCCAGTCCATATTATTATTACATATTCTTTATTTATTTTTTATTAACTTTTTTTGAGACAGGATCTTGACAAATTGCTCAGGCTGGTGTCAAACTTGCACTCCTCCTGCCTCAGCCTCCCAAATAGCCAGGATTACAAACATGTGCCACCATGCCCAGCTGTTGTTGCTTTTTAAAGTACAGAACACTGTATGCTCGGTCCCATTACATAAGAAAGAAGTAAGGTTGTGTGTACACACAAATACACACATAGACAAGGTTGGAAAAGCTTAGAAAATTTCTGAAGGCCTCCACAAGAAAAAGTCAACAGTGAACAGTTCGAAAAGGAACAGAAAGAAGAGGGACTTAATTTTAATTGCACATTCTTTTATACTGTTTTAATTTGTCACCAAAGTTATATGATTTTTTTTCCTTTTCATTATAAAGGATGGGTTTAGCTGGGTATGGTGGCATACCCAGCTGTATGTAATTTCAGTACTCAGGAGGCTAAGGCATGAGGATCACAAGTTCAAAGCCAGCCTCAGCTATATAGCAAGACCCTGTCTCAAAAAACAAAAAGCAAAAAAGTGTGATTTAGAGAAAAGTGAGACTGTGCTTCTGCCAAAGAACCCATTAGCCACAGCATCATAAGAGTAAAGGAATAAAAAAAAAAGTACTAGTTTCAAAGAGGACAGGCAAAGAGACATCAGCTGATAGAGATTTTACCGACATTCCGAAAGGAGGGCTAACTAAGAAGCAAGATGGGGAAGTCAGAGCACAGTGGCACACTGGAACCATCGTACCATAAGATTTAAAGGGGATGTCTTCAAGCTAGAATCTAGGACATGTGAGTGCATTCGCAGTTGGGTATGACACTTTTTGTTGGGTTCTTATTACATGCCAGATACATCAAACCATTCCTACGAAACAGAGTCTAGGTAGAGCTTCCTAAAGCTTGCTGCATAAAGCATTACTTTCATATTATGTGCATGGGTGTTAATTTTAAAAGAGGCTTACATGTTTAAGTTGGAGAAACATATTTTTATTACAAGATTTCTCAGAGTCTTTAATATACTAATGGTATTGTGATTCTCTGAGAAAGAGCTATGCACATAGCATTTCCCAAACTTATTTGACCACAGAACCCTTAAAAAAAAAATCTTGCTGGGTGAAGTGGTGCATATCTGTAATCCTGGTGACTCAGGAAGCAGAGGCAGGTGGATTGCAACTTCAAAATCAGAGGCAGTCTGTGTAATTTAGCAAGACCCTGTCTCAAAAAGCAAAAAAATGGGCTGAGGGTCCAGCTCAGTGGTACAGCACTTCTAAAGCATGCAAGCACGAGGCCCTGGGTTCAACCTCCAGTACCGCAAAAAAATAAAATAAAATAAAATAAAATAAATAAATAAATAAATCTATCTCATCAGCCTGGTGTGATAACACATGCCAATAAACCCAGAACTTGGGAGGCAGAGCCAAGAGGATCATCATGGGCTTGACACCAGCCTGGTGTACATAGTGAGTTCCAGGCCAGCCTGGGCTACATATAAAGACCCTGCCTCAAAAAAACAAAAAACAAAAACAAAAAAATTCATGGACTAAAATTCTCACTCTTAGGAAATGACTTAATTATTAGATAACAAAACTAAGACTCAGAGAAGATGGCATCAGAGCCAAAATGGAAATGTACTCCAAATCTGACTCCAGCTGGAAGTGGTGATGCACACCTGTAATCCCAATAGTTGGAGGCTCAGGCACGAGGATTGATGTGAATTCAGGGCCATCCTGGCCTACATATTGAGTTCTAGGATAGCCTGGGCTATAAAGCAAGATGTTGTCTCAAAGGGAAAAAGAAAAAATCTGACTCCAAAGCCCAAAATGTTTTCATTATACTAGCTGCCTGAGAATCTATTACTGGAAAGATCAGAAAAGTTTTGGTATAAGCCCTATCTTTCATATAACACATTAGGCACAAACCCCAAGAAGAACATTATAGGTCGCTTCAGAATTTTTTTCCATTATTTATTTCAATGTACTCATAAAAAATATCTTGTGCCTGGCACAGAATCAGGGAGTGTTATATCCAATTGTATATAGGGGTCGCTATGTCAGACACCTAACAACAACACTTCATTGTTACTACCTTATATATATGACACATCTCCAATTTAGATTTCTACTTAAATGAGAAGCAGAGTTTCAAAGCCAGGCACAGTGGCTTGCAGCTCTAGTCACAGCTTCTTGGAAGGTAGTAAGGCAAGAGGATCGCTTGAGCCCAGGAGTTCAAGGCCAGCCTGGGCAACATAGTAAGCCCTATCTCAAAAAAAAAAAAAAAAAAAAAATTACACATATATATAGAAGTAGAGGTTCAAGTAAGAATTCTATTTGAGAACTAAGATTTCTTATCACTAAAAAATATTTTACAACATGAGATACTGCTGCTGTATTAGTCAAGTGATATGTCACAGTGATAGAGAAACCAACTGAAGCAAACTTTTGGAAGGAAATAGTTACTGGCTAGCAGGTCAGTCCATAATGGCAGTGGGTCATGCATGGCAGTGGCAGGTGGCAGGGCTGGCATGGCAAGGCCTGTGGTACAGGCCTTCACCTCTTGGTAATCAGGAAGCAGAGAATGACCAGAACTAGGACTCTGGGTGAAACTTTCCAAAGGTCCATCCCCTAAGAGCCACTTCCACAAAGTTAGAACCCACCTCCCAAAGCTCCATAACCTCCCAGAACCACATCATGAGCTGGGGACCCAACATTCAAACACAAAACCTTTGAAGACCCTTTAGATCCAGACCATAACAACTACTAACCTTGGATACTCCCCTTGAGCTTCTATTTCCTATTTAAAAATTAGGAGATTAACCTAGACAATTCAGTTCCATACAACTCAGCCAACACTTACTGAGAATAGAGTCTGTATGAAATGCACACTGTGCTAAGAACTGAGAGTACAATGATGAATAGAAAACAGTCTCTGTTCTTAACCCACAGAATAGGAGGGGCAACAAAACATAAATAATACAAATACATTGTTGTTGTTGTTAAGTGCCGTCGAGTCAGAATCCAACTCATAGCGAACCTCGGTACAACAGGGGAAACACTATTGTCAGTGCTTCTCTGCTGTTCATAGGGTTTTCAATGGCAGATTGATTTTGGGGAGGGGGTTTCCAGGTCCTTCTCCCAAGCCTACAGCTTCTGGTGTTCCCTGGCGGTCTCCCATCCAGGTACTAACCAGGCCTGACCCTGCTTAGCTTGCGAGATCTGACAGGATCAGATGCACGGGGCTACAGCTGCAGGCATACAATACATAGGGCAATTAAAACATACTGTCTTTGGGTGTTACGGCACACACTGTAATGGGAGGCTGAGTGAAGAGATCACAAGTTTGACGCCAGCCTGCAGTATATAGAGTCCCTGTCTCAAAACAAAAACAACAAAACAAAACAAAACAAAACATAAAGTATATGTGTCACAAATATACAATGCTGGCATATACAAAATGTTTAAAATAACATAAGGTCAAGGACCAAAGTCCTCAAACTGAAGTACTTGGGGCACCACAGGAACACTGAGGCCTTTTTTATTTTATTTCATTTCATTGTTTTTTGAGACAGTATCTCACTATGTAGTCCAGGCTGGCCTTCAACTCTCAATCCTACCTCTGCCTTCTGAATGCTGGGATTACAATAGGGCATCACCATGCCTGGCTGGGTTATTTTATTTTGAAGGAAATAGCAACATTTGTCACACTCTCAGCAAACTACTGTCTTAAGGTAGTTGACATTTTCAATTTTGGAGCATTGTTTCATTCCTTTCAAAGATGTATTTCAGGTTTTGTGGTGGTTGTTGTTTTTGGTTTTCTGGGCTATTTTTTGTTGCTGTTATTATTTCTGTTTTTGAGACAGGGTTTCATCGTGTAGCCCAGGCTGCCTTATGCAGACCACGCTGGGCTCAAACTCTTGTCGATTCTCCTGCCTGCCTCAGCCTCCCAAGTACTGGCATTACAGCCATGCATACCACACCTGGCAAAAATAACATATCATTGTGAAGCTGAGTTTTCAATGGTTGGTATGATTTATGAAGGAAGGAAGGAAGGAAGGAAGGAAGGAAGGAAGGAGAAAGAGAGAAGGAGGAAGGATGGGGAGAGACGGGGGGAAGGAACGAAAGAAAGAAAAAAGAACGAGTGCAAAAATTGGTATATAGCAGAAAATAAGGAAGGTAGTATCCAATGTGACTGCAAGGTTTGAGAAACTATCCTGCCAAACATGTACACATATCTCATTGGTAAGTATTCAAGGATGAAATTAAAAATATTTCTCTCTCAATATACTGTGTATTATTTATAACTTAGGTTGTAAGGACTTAAATATGTAGCAATTACTTAATACTTCTTCACGTTTAATAAGTTAGATTTGTACGTAACTACTTAATGAACAAAACTATTAGGTATGTCTTTTAGCCTAGGGGGACCATAACAGGGTGCAATGACCCGAGAAAGTCAGAAACTTCTGCCAGAGAAGCATAGATAAGGGCTTGGAGAAAGCAAAGAAGCAGCAGGTGACTTTCCATGAAGGCAATTGAGAAAAAACTAGGGAAGGGAGACAGCAAGTGAATTTGCAGGTTGAGCAGATATTTGCCAGATGTATAATAGAAAAAGTCATTGTACTTTGGAGGAAAAACAAACATTCTAATCAGGAGAATAAGTTAAGAGTGGGGTTCCAGCATAGGCAGAAATGGCTGAATAAAGCTCAAAATACAAGCTGAAACCATGTATCCAAGGGCATTTCTGCCTGGCATAAATGATATGAAATGCACAGACAAATGAATGAACTTGCAGGGCATGGTGGCACACGCCTATAATCCCAGTGACTTGGGAGGCAGAGACAGAAGGATCCCAAGTTCGAGGACACAGACACCTCGTGTAATTTAGCGAGACCTTGTCTCAAAAGAAAGGAAAAAAAAAGAATGTACTTTACATTAGGCTAAGGACTTTTATGCCTAATATAATGTGTGTATGTGTGCACTGTATAGAGTAATGAGCATAAATTGTTAAGCAAACAGTTCCTGCCTTCGTGGAGCTTACAGAAGGCTAATAATGGGAGGCAGATAATTAATATAGTTTTATATATAAATAAGTATATAATATTCATAAATGTATTTATATAAGTATATATAGTTTTATATATGTGTGAGATTTTATGTTATAAATTATAGTATGTTATGACCATAGTTCATGAAAGGGCTGAAAATAGTGTGGGAAATACCTGGGCATAGATTAGTGCTGATTTAATATAGATGTTAAATGCTTTCATTGGTTTTAAAATTCCCATCTCATTATAACCAAAAGACAATATCTAATCAGTGTCCTCAAATTTAGACTTTCTACAATAACCTAATTCAAAGAAAGGATGATAAGGAAAAGCAGGTGTCAAAAGAAAGTCATTATAATTTTTTTTAAATGATATGACTATACTGTCAAATGTCCTATAAGGAAAGATATTGATATGAATCTTTGGGGTCTGACTGTTGTGCATTTGCTGATCTTGAAAATAAGCTGCTCATACTGTTCTCTAAAGCACAAAATTTAGTAAAAAAATAAATTGTCTTAGTTTATTTTCTGTTGCTGTGACAAAATACCTGACATTGTATAAATAACTTATAAATAAATTTTTATAAATAAAAGAAATTTATAATTTATAAATTTATAAATAAAAGAAGTTTATTTTGGCCCACAGTACTAGAAGTCCAAAAGCACAGTGTCTACATGGCTTCTGGTGAAGATTGTATAGAGGAAGAACAAACAGGCACAAGCACAAGCACAGCCTGAGAGTACCTGGCAAGAGAGGAAACAAGAGAAAGCCAAAGAGTTCAACTCACTTTGTAACAACCAGCTCTGGTGGTAAATAATCCAAAGAGCAAGAATTCACTCCTTCAAGACTACAGTAATCTATTCATGGGCCCTACCCCATGGCTTAAATGCCTTCTATTAGGCCTTACTTCTCAACACTTCTGCATTGAGGAGGTAAGCCCCAATATGAGTCCTAGTAGGAACAAATTATATCCAAACCACAGCATCTATATTTTGAATTTTACATGCATAAAAGCCCATTCACCATACAAAGAAGTCTATGTTTTTAAAGTAAGTATTCAATCATTATTCTGTCAAAATTGTATGAGATGAAATCAAATGCAGCCTGGTGTGGTGGCACATGCTTGTAATCCCACCACTCAGGAGCCTGAGGCAGCAGGATCATGAGTTTGAAGCCAGCCTGGGCTACATTGCAAGTTCCAGGCCACCTCCAGCTACACAGTGATACTCTGTTTCCAAAAAACAAAACAAAAGCAATAACAACAACAAAAGTCAAATGAAAAGTATGGCTCCCAGTACCTATAAACAAATACACACATATTTCTAGGACAACTGGAAAACTATGAATGTGCGCTTCATATTTAGGATTGTGAGATAAATTAGAATGTTCAGACAATATGAATTTCAAATTAATATCAAATAAATTTTTTAGAATCTGTACATTCCAAATATTGCATGGCACATGCATATAATAAAAAACTATTTCTAATTTATGTGAAATTCACATTTATCTGGGTATCTTGTATTTTATTTGCTAAATCTGGCAATCTTAATTTAGATAATATTATTAAATGAGTGTTAAATTTCCCGAATATGATGGTGGTAAGATAGTTATGGAGGAAAATGTCCTTCTTAGAAGATAGATATGATGCATTTAGGGGCTAAGTGCTATGATGTTGCAACTTGAAATGATTCAAGACGATAATGCACATTTGTTGTTAGGTGCCGTCGAGTCGTGTCCGACTCATAGCGACCCTCATAGGGTTTTCAATGGCAATTGTTTTCAGGATTGCCTTGGGAGTGGGTTACCACATCCTTCTCCCATGTTTGCGGTGCTGGGAATCGAACTCTGGACCTCAGAGACTGCAGAGCGGTGCTCTACCAACTGAGTTAAATCCCAGCCCAATACATACTTACAAAAAGACAAAACAAATGTGACAAAATGTTAACTATTAGTGGACCTACCTACATGGTTGAAATTTTTCAAAATAAAAGTTGGAAAAAAAGCCAAAACTCAGAAAGGTAACTAATCACCACATTACCTTTACTTTTTAACTAAAAGTAAAATTATTCAAAAATACCCATATATTTTGCATTCTAGATATTTGCTTTCAAAAGTGTTATGAAAATTTTTCCTTAAACTGTTGCAAACTAAAAGCCATCATTCAAAATATTTGCATTTAACAATTTTAACTTAATCCTTTGTTCTTGCTGGCTTTATAATTCTAGCTTTAAAAAATGATCCAGGTGTCAGGCATAGTGGTGCACACCTGTAATCCCAGCTCTTGAGAGGCAAAGGCAGAAAGATCATGAGTTTGAGGCTGGCCTGGGCTACACACAGAGACTCTGTCTCCAAATAATAATAAATAAATGAATAAATAAATAAATAAATAAGTTTAAAATCCAATGTGATTCTCATCAAAGTTATAAATTATAATAGTATGTCCCTGATCTTCTGGATTACTATCCACCTGCTATTCCAGCATAATTTCCATTAGGACAATCAGATAATAGGGTGTTGCTGTTAAGAAAAAAAGTGTTGCTTTCAACTTGCTTAAAATGCAGGAATACTACTTTTTCTGTTTTTCTCACACATCCCCCCACCATGGCATTATTATCTCCCCAAATGATAGAATCAGAAACAATGATTCCAGCTGGAACGCTGAGCATAATTACATCTTTTAAAAACTAGCATTATATCATTCTCAACATGGACCATTTTTCATAAAAGTAGATCACTTCAGGTTTCTACAAAGATCTTTAAAAAAAAAAAAACCTGAACTATATGTTAGCATCCATAAATTTTCTTTAACTGAAAATGTTTTTTAAATGCCTTTAGCTGATTTGTAAAAGAACTGTCTTAACCTAAAGTATATCAATTTGTTCAGTTTACTAGCATAATTAAGCCTACTTAAGTATCTAAATCAAGGGGACTTTAAAACTCTAAAACAGCCAACATAAGAAATGGTTTACAAAGCTCCAGCTACAGGCTAGCCATGTAGCTGTAGATAGATCAAGGGTGTGACAACAGCCCCAAGCACCTTCAGTCAGCAGGTCCCCTTGCTCAAACCCGATTTCAGCTGCTTCATGAAATCATCACTGAGGAAGGTTGTTATGGGAGACAGAAGGACCCATGAAGTTCACCAATTCAGGAGGCAAGTCATGTAGGCTTTCCTCTTGTTTCTGTAACTCCAGTGTGTTAATCTACCCATCATTAATTTCCCATTATTTATGTTTTAAATTGATTTAATAAACTGTCAGACTCAAGCATCTTTCAAAAACAAACGAAGAGAAAAAAAATGGTTTACCAGGTATGGTGGTACTTGCTTACAGTCCCAGCTATTCGGGAGGCTGAGGCCATAGGGTCATTTAAGCCAAAGAATTTGAGATCAGCCTGGGCAACACAGTAAGACCCTATCTCAACTAAAATTATAAAAGGCTCAATCTCTGATTATAATAAAATTTGTAGATGCAAATGACTTTTTTTGTTTTTAGACATATCTCCCTAATATAGACCAAGTAGGCTCAAACTCCGGATCCTCCTGCCTCAGCCTCCCCAATGCAGGGATTAAAGGCATGTGCCACCAGACCAAGCACAAATGATTTTTTTAATGCTGCATGCATTCTACCAACAAACATTTATGAGTGCCTGTATTTACCTCTGGAAGACAAATAACATGAGACAATTTTTGCAGCAAGTCCTCTCATTCTCACTCCTGATATTCTAATTCTGGCCTAGCCCCAATCCCCTAACTAGTTCAGTGGGATATCCAGGACACTTACCCATAGCACCCTGGCATCCAGTCCCACCTAATCTCAGAAGCTAAGCATGGTCAGCCTGGTTAGTTCTTGCATAGGAGACCATCTGGGAATACCAGGTGCTGCAGGCTAGGAAGAAAGACCTGGTAATCCACTCCCAAAACAATCAGCCATCAAAAACCCTATGAATAGCAGAGCAGCACTGACAATAGTGCCCAAAGGGCATAGTGTTGGTGAAGGACCCAGCTTAGCCACAGAAAAGCCATTTTATAGATCAGGCTAAGAAAATATTTCCACTGCCTCAGAGAGACCCCACCCCTAACACCAACGTCTCAGAATGCTGAAACCTTCCCCCTTCCCGCTCGCACCTTGCTATTTGATTTAACCAATCAGTTTAAAAGTCAACCAATATGACCAATCAAAGTTATACCAGTCAGCTAACCCACCATTTTGCTTCTGTAAGGGTATAAAAAGCCCTCGCTTCTGCATTTCGGGGTCTCTCTCGCTCTCCCGTTCGATGGATCTGAGTAGACCCGGACGCGTCGGACAATAAAATCCTTTGCGCTTGCAGCGGCTCAGGTCTCTGTCTCTCATTGGGAACACTTTGGATAGACATGGTGTCCCTCCGGGAAGCTGAGTCTTACATTGGGAGTGTGTTGTTCTATTGTACATATGGTTGCTATGAGTCAGACCCAACTCTGCGGCATCTAACAACAAGAATAATCCTCTAGATAATCAGGAATTCATCAAAAGAAACATAGACAATATCCCTCATTCTGAACTCCATTATACTCACACTCTGAAAATAATAACCATTAGGATTCAGTTTTCACATAATCCACCTCTAAACATTCTGAGCCTGAGAAGAAGCTTGAGACTCTTTTTTTGTCTCTCTTCAAGTGTAATTTTGAATTCTTAATTTTAGTTTCAAAACAGTTATTATTTCAGTGATACACTGTTGCTAAATGGAAGTTTCATAGAAAATAATTATCAGAAGTGTTTTATAAGTAAATTTTATTTAAATACGCCATGAGTATATTATTTACATTTTATATTCTCTACAGAGTATGTACTGCATTTAATTTGATTAACAGTCTCTCATTACAGGAACAATACTGAAATTATTTACATAGTACTGAGCCTGTTACATGACCAATTCAGAAACTAGACACATTTGAAATGGCAAAGCCATTTCTGCATGGCAAGAACAGTAGTTCAATTTACTTTAATTATAAGACAAATGTGAAAGTAATTTGAATGCTTTTTTCTTTGTTTTGTTTTTGTTTCTGTTTTTGCTTTGAGACAAGGTCTCGGGATGTATCCCACACTAGTCTGGAACTCACTGCGTAGCTCAGGCTGGCCTCAAACTTGCAGTGATCCTCCTGCTGCAGTTACTGAATTACAGGCATTCATCATCATACTTGGCCTTTAACTGGCTTTTAAATATATACATATGTATTTTTTTAATATTTTAGGGTGAGGCACAGTGGTACACACCTCTAATCCCAGCAATTCGGGAGGGTGAGGCAGGAAGATTACAAATTCAAGGCCAGAAGCAAGGCCTAAGTAACTTAGCAAGACTCTGTCTCAAAATAAAACAATTAGAAATGGGCTGGGGGTACAGCCCAGCAGCAGAGCACTTGCAAAGTATGTAAGGTCCTAAGTTCAACATCAAGTAACATGAAAAAAAATTATATATATATATATATGCACACACACACAAATACACACACACGTTGCTTGGGATTAGGGTTTAGCTCAGTTGAGAGAATGCTGCTCTGCACTCTCTGAAGTCCTCGGTTCTATCATCAGCACCAAAAAAAAAAAAAAAAAAAAAAAGGGAAAAGAACATGGCAGCCCATTCTCAAAATAATCCAAAACAACCAGCCATTGAAAACCCTATGAAGAGCAGTGAAGCACTGACATAATGCCAGGCATGGCACAGTGTTGGGGAGTGTTTCATTATGTTGTACATAGGGTCACTACGAGTTGGACCCAACTCGACAGCACCTAACAATGACAATATGTTTTGTATATGTAAAATACACACACACACACACACACACACACATTATACACATATACATTTTAGAGATGGGAGAAGGACCTGGCAATCCACACCCGAAGCAATCCCTGTGAGGGTGATAAGAGCATTTACCAAGCCTGCACAAGGCCTAAGGTTCAATCCCCAGCACCACTAAAACCCTGAGCAGGGCACACAGTGGCACATGTTTATAATCCCAGCGACTCTGAAGGTGCAAGCAAAAGCTTGTGCAACTCAGTGAGACCATGTCACAAAATAAAAAAATAAAACAAGGGGCTAAGGGTGTAGCTTAGTGGTAGAGCACTTGCCTAATATGTGCACAGCCCTGGGTTCAAGCCCCAGTTCTAAAAAAATGAAAATTGAGGGCAGGGATGTAGTTCAGTGATACAGCACTTGCCTAGCATGCCTGAGGCTCTCGATTTGATCCCCAATACCAAAAAGAAAAGACAAAATTACAACAAAAAATGTTTTTGCCAAGCGTGGTGGTACATGCCTATAATTTCAGCACTGGAAAGGCTAAGACAGGAGGATTTACAGGAGTTCGAAGCCAATCTGGTCTACACAGAGTTCCGAGCCAGCCTGCACTACACAGTAAGACACTCTCTCTCAAAATAAATAAATAAATAAATAAATAAATAAATAAATGTTATTTAAACAGAGATATTGATTCTTCTCAGGAATAGTAAATCCATACAAACTTCAGTAATTGTGATTATGTCTTCATCATAGTGTTCTTACACAAACCTAGAAGGCACCAATCAATCACTCAAGGTGGCCTCTTGATGCAATCAAAAGACTGGGCAAACATGAGATGTTGAGACTGCTGCCAGTTTAACATGGCATACAGTAAACTTTTTTTGTAAGTAGGGGTATACTCTAAAATAATAATTCAAAAGTATAGTATAGTCAATATATAAACCAGTAACAGTTACTTATTATCATAATTGTTATGGACATAATTGTATTGTCACAATTTTATACAACTGCATGTGTAGTATGTTTGTTTACACCAGCATCATCACAAACATGTAAGTAAAACTTTATGCTATGGCATCAGTGCCTGCAGCCATACCACTGTGGAAGATCCCGGAAGCTAAGCAGAGTCAGACCTGGTTAGTACTTGGATGGTAGACCACTGGGAATACCAGGTGCTGTAGGCTTGGGAGAAGGACCCGGCAACCCACTCCCAAAAAACAATCAGCCATTGAAAAACCTATGGATAGCAAAAAAGCACAATAGTGTTTTGTCTGTTGTACATAGGTTTGCTATGAGTTAGACATCGACTCAAAAGCATCTAACAGCAACAACAGCAGCAGCATCAGTATGTGATAGGAACTTTTCAGCTGTTATAATCTCATAGGACCACCATGGCACATGTAGTCCATCGCTGACCAAACCATTGTTGTGTGGTGCAAACTGTAGTTTGACACCCAACATCACTTCCTTGCAAATATGCTATGAAGTCTCATCCCAAGAGATGAAAAAACTGGGTTGCCTGCATATTCCTGATTAATGGGAACACATTTGCAGAATAGCTCCATACACTATTTAATTCTCTCCCTCTCTGACTCTAGAAATGCTTGATTTGGCTGTGTAAAAGTAATTCTAATTATAGTGATTTACATGAACTACTTACCATTTATGCCTAATTATCTCACAGCACAATAACAATTATGCATACATTAAATGTGTCAGATTAACCTGGTTGTAAGTTTTATTTGATAACAAAAGTAAAGTGTCCATAAATGCTCATTTTTCAGAGTTTGCTGCTCATATCTACTCAGAACTTCTTCAAATATTTATGAAAGAATTTATGAAAGAACTGCCAACAGTTCTTTCTCATTAATTCATAAATCTGGTATTTTGTGAAGGAGGAACATTTCACTTTAATATGATAGCTTTCAATTACAGAAAATTTCTTATGACTACATTGAGGAAAAAAATAAGTCTACCACAATGAATTTTTAAACTTATGCATTAAAAACAAAATCAAAGCTCATAAAATGAAAAATCTAATTTATGAGAATTAAGAACTCAACAAATAAAGTTCTTCTATCATTAGAAAACCTAACAGCCAAAATTTTCTTTCTGTGATAACTGGCATAGCAATGTTTGTTTTTAAAAGAAATAGGTCTGTGGGCATCTTTACAATCTTCAAAAATAAGTTTTATATGTGTTTTTCTCAAATTATCTTAGATATTTGGGTCTTTTTCAACACTTTGAAGATTTGGTGGGCTTAGGAAACTATCAGGCAAATGCTATCACAAAGAGAGATTACTCTGTCTGATGAACATTTATTTACATATGCATTGTTGTTGTTAGGTGCCATGGAGTTAGGTCTGACTCATAGCAACCCTCATAGGGTTTTCAATGGCTGATTGTCTCTAGATTGCTTCAGAAGTGGATTGCCATATCCTTCTCCCATTTTTGGTGCTGGAGATCAAACCCAGGTCCCCAGAGAATGCAGAGCAGGACACTACCAAATGAGCTAAACCCCAGCCCACATATGCATTAAGATTTAACAGATATGATCTTTCACGAGATATATTTGAAACTCTACATATACCAAACCTTCCACTCATAAGAGATGATAGCAACCCAATAAAGCCATAGTTATTCATTAGCTGACCCATCATACTCAACTCAGAAATCAAAGGTAGAAGTGCAGGAGAATATCCCTAAAAAGAGCCAATGATTTTAAAGAAAAATCCCATCGGCCAGGCACTATAGCACACTCTTAAAATCCCAGTGACTCATGCCCCTGACTTTGGGGCTATTTCCCCAAAGTCAGGAGAGGGCAGTCAAAGAATGGAACACCGTTAAAGTCCCCATGAGAGTCTTGAAAAATCCACAAATGTGCTCTGTAATAAAGAGCTGGTAGTCAGCAATTACCACACAAAGGCCCCAATAGCTGACTGAGCACCTAAAGCTGCTTTGTCCTAATCTTTCATCCTTCTCATTCTAACTCCAGAGAAACAGGCAAGCAAAGAAAGGAGAAGGAAAAGAAGAACAAATCAACTCACCTTCTCCACTGCTCTTCCCAGGGTAAGCCTAAGCTACAAGAGAGGGGAAGCTTGGATATATGTAGAAGTTCCATTTAGACTGCACGTATTTTTAAGTAACCTAATTATGAAGCTGTTTGAATCCATGAAGGTGAAAGAAAGCTACAAAACATCAAAAGGTCAAGAATGGGGATCTAATGAAGCTTGTTTAAAGGAACTGGTGGGAAATTTTCAAACTGTTTCATGATTATACTCCATTGTATTGAATTCATTTTATTTATTATTTCTTCATTCATTCATTCATTCGTTGTTGTACTAGGGGGCTAAACCAGGGCCTTGTGCAGTTTTCAAGTGCTCTACCTCTAGGCTGCAACCCCAGCCCCTTTTTTATTTTTTACCTTGAGACAGGGTCTCCTCAAGTTATGCAGGCTGCCTCTGGCCTTGAACTTGAGATCCTCCTACCTCCACCTCCCAAGTCACTGGGATTACAAGCATGAACCACCTGAGGTAGTACAGGCTAAAGATTGTTTTTTGTTGTTGTTGTTGTTGTTTGTTTTTTGTTTTTTAGTGCTAGGGATTGAACCCAAGGCCTTGTGCATACTAGGCAAGTGCTCTACCACTAAGCTACACCCTCAGCCCTGCATTGAATTCATTTATAAAATGTTTACACTTTTAACTGTTCTATCTTTAATATCTCATAAACCTCACCTTTGAAAACAGGCCTTCTGCCTCTATACTGTATCCTTTAAGGTCCTCATGTAATTTCTGCAAACACTTTATGACTCTTCTTTGATGTCCATCATCCTTTAGCTCATGAGCTTTGATCAGAAAGTCATAATGGTCCAGAGGGCCATGGCAAACAGCCAAAGCTTTCAAATAGGTCTCTGATGCAGCCGTTGGGGTCACACTCTCAGAGGTCTGAACTGTATAGGCTATAAATATAAAACAAATAAGATTTCAGACTTTCTTAAATGAAGATATTTCACACTGCTCCACAAAAATCATATTAAAACTTTTTTTTGAGACAAAGACTCACTAAGTAGTCCAAGTTGGCCTCAAACTCACAATTCTGCCTCAGCTTCCCAAATGCTGGGATACAATAAAACTTGTAATCACTTACTAGTGTATCTATTTGAGCAGTTTTTATGTCATTTCAATTATAATAATAATATAAAACAAATTTTGTACAAAAAGCATATTTATAATTGATCAATTTAAAAAAGTAATGAACTCAAAAACCATAAACAATGTGGCAGTGCACACCTATAATCCCAACACTTAGGAGGCTGAGGCAGGAGGATAGCAAGTTTTGTAGACTGGGCTACAAAATAAGATCTTATCTCAAACCAAAATAAAAAACCCCATAAACTATAATTATAACCCCTCTTCCAGAAATCCTGGCCTTTTACGGGGTCTCTTCATCTCCATTACACCATTAAACCAACCACCTGGGTCCCTCAGCAACTTCCCAAAAGCAAGTGGTACCTTTTTTGAGTTAGACCTAGTTCTTGCTGGTGCTTAAACACCAGATAGAGATGGTTCTCAATGGGGTTTCTACAGCCCTTTTATTCTCTAATCAACACGACACTCAGATATTATATTGATTTCAGCCCTCTGCTTATGAGATTTCTTCCTTTTTTCACAAACTTTAGGAGGTTAAACAGAGGGAGCACACAAAAGAGCTTCAAAGCAGGGTGATGCAGCAATCCTTTCTTTAGGGTGGTGCATCAATCCTTTCTTTAGGCTTTCCTGGGAGAGAACTGGTCTAATCATAATTCCATTCCTTATCTAGAGCAGGTTTAACACGCAGGTAGCTCCCTCTGTTATTTATTTATTTGTTTGTTTGTTTATATATTTATTTTTGTTGAACCCAGGGTCTCATGCATACCAAGCACATGATCTACCACTGAGCTACACTCCCAGCACCCTATTTTTCATTTTTTAGTTTTATTATTGAGACAGGGTCTCCTCCCTATGTAGCTCAGACTGACCTCAAACTCATGATCTTCCTGCTTCCACCTCCTGAAAATGCTAGGATTACAGGTGTGAGCTACAATGTCTAGCCCTCCTCTCTGTTTTTTAGAAGCAACAATAAACAATAACAAACTGACACCTTTTTTTAGACCAAGATTTCTCAAGGGTATCTCACCAATGCTTCATTTGCTTCATTGAATTCTATGTTTTCTTTGTTACAATAACATGAAAATTATTTACCTTAGCCAAAGAATTAACAGTCCCAATGTTATTTCCATCTTTTTTCCAAAAAGGGAAAAAAAAAAAAATCCCTAAATACACCCTGAATGTCAGGAACAGGGCAGGACTATTTTCTACTACCTGTTCTCCTTTCTACATAGAAGCTGTAGCTACTTACCTAGATCCACAGTTACACATTATATTTCCTGGACTCTCCTGCAGTTAGGTATGGCCATGTGACCAGGTTTGAACCCATGGGATGTAAGCAGAAGGGGGAACATACTCTCCCAGCTCCCATTTGCTACCCTGTTCTCTAAGTGGATGAAAGTGAAGAACACCAGTCGTTGGCCTGCCTTCATTTCATCCCTCTCTGGCTCTATGTTGCCTCTTTAACAATTTTTTTCTCCTGAGTCATACTCTTCTGCAACTACCTTGGGTTCCAGGAAACAGGACTAATCAATAAACATCTCTATAACAAGGAATAGAAACTATTTCCAAGCAATGGCAAGCCTCAAAGAACTGATCACTCCATAAAGAGATTGTCCCTCAAATGGAGGCAACTCCCCATGATGGGAATGAGGCTGAACCCCTAAGAGAGAATATCTTCATTCTGGGATTCAAGGAATCCATCCATAAAACAGCCCCCACCTGAATTTAAGACTACTTTCCCTCTGCTCTCCAAAATGCATCCACTGATACAAGAAACAATTGGGACTGGGCTGTCGTTCAATGGTAGAGCATCTGCCTAGTACTCCCTAGGTTCAATCCCTAGAATTGAGAAAGAAGAAAAAAAGGAAAGAGATGAGACAGAAGAAGAGAGGAGAAGACTAGAGAAGAGAGGAGAACAGAAGAAAAGAAAGGAGGGGAAGGGAAGGAGAAAGAGAGACAGACACAGAAGGAGGGAGGCAGGGAGGGAAGAAGGAAAGAATGAAGGAAGGAAAGGATCAAGTACCTATCACATGCAATGGGAAATGGAGAATATCAAATGTTTGTGTTTCTTTTTATTTTTGTTTGTTATACAAAATATAACAGAATAATACAGAATAGAAATGGTAGGGAGTGCCAGGTATGGGTGCACACACCCATAATCCCAGCCCGCTGGAGGCCAAGGCAGGAGGATCATGAGTTTGAAGCCAACCTGGGCTACATAGCCAGTACTTGGCCTAGTCTGGGTTACACTGTGAGATCATTTTTCAAAAATTAATTTTTTTTCTTGTAGTACTTGGATGTTGAACCCAGGGCCTTGTACACTGTAAGTGCTCCAGCACTGAGTTGCACTCTCAGTCCATTTTTTTATTTTTTTATTTTGAGTCAGGATCTTGCTAAGTTACACAGGCTGCCTCTGAATTTGCAGAGGCAAATTCTCTGAATTTGAATTTGCAGTCCTCTAGGTCCACCTCCCAAATTGCTGGGATTACAGGTGTGCGCCACCACACTGGCTAAAAATTTCAAAAGTTTAAAAAGAAAGAAAAAAGAAGTGGTAGGGAGCAGCAGTCAAGAAATCAAAAGATGCACTGCTTTGGGGAAAGCTGTGGCAAAAGATCTCTTTAGAGTACTGAAAAGTAAAAATGTCACATTGAAGAAAAAAGTGCATCTGACCCATGCCGTGGTATTTTCAATCGCATCATATGGTTGTGAAAGCTGGACATTGAACAAGGGAGACAGGAAAAGAATTGGTGCTTTTGAATTATGGTGCTGGAGACGTCTATTGAATATACAATAGACTGACAAAAGAACCAACAGATCTGTCCTAGAGGAAGTGCAACCAGAATGCTCCTTGGAAACAAGGATAGCATCTTACATATTTTGGGCATGTAGTCAGGACAGAACAATCCCTGGAGAAAGATATTATGTTTGAGAGAGTGTCAGGTCAATGAAAAAAAGGAAAACCCTCCACCAGATGGATTGACACAGTGTCTGCAACAATGGGCTAAAACAAATAAGATTGTGTGCCTGGCACAGAATCGGGGAGTATTTACATGTTCCACTGTACATAGGGTCGCTATGAGTCAGAATCAACTGGACAGCACCTAACAACAATAACAGGGAGCTGGGTAGGATTGAAAAATTGCCTTTTTTGCAGGCGGGGTCAATAATGCGGACTTCATCTATTCAAACTGAATTATTTACCATGTCTCAACCATTTTTCATTCTTTCACTTCATAGTCATAGCTTGATTCGTATAGACTGCTTTATCTGAACATGCTTCTCCTCCAACCCTCTGCCAGCCTAATTGCTGCTGTACAATCTCCCATCCACCCTTCAAAGTTATAAGGTAGGAACACTTAGACTTTCAAGTTCAACTGTATCTATCCCTATCCCTTCCTCTCTCCCATAGGGTTATAATTTTAAAACTATTTCTCATTCCATCAAAGCCATTAATTCCTTCACTTATCCTCTCATCAGTGGCCCTTCTAGCTTTTTGGCCTGTGTTTTATTTATATTATGATCCAATATATACACTCACATAAATATAACTGGAAAAAAGTTTCACGAAATAACAACAGATTTAGTAAAAGTATAAAATAGTAAGAAAACCCATCTTTCTATTGCATGATTCAATCTTCACAACTATGCATTTTTTTAGGGGATGGGGTTGTAGCTTAGTGGTACAGCACATGCTGAGCATGCACAAGGCCCTGGGTTCAATCTCCCACACACACAAAAAAAAGTATCTTTGGGGGAGGAGGGTCTGTTGGGCATCAAACTCAGCATGATAGGCAAGTGTTCTACCCCTGAGCTACTCCCTCAGCCCTAAATTTGTGTGTGTGTGTCTGTGTGTCTGTGTGTCTGTGTGTGAACCCTGGGCTTCATGCATGCTAAACAAGCACTATACCAATGTGCCACATCACCATTCTAAATTACCTATTTTTAAATACTAAACCAAGCTGGGCATGGTGGTTTATGCCCATTACCCAAGCATTCAGGGGGCTGAGGCAGGAAGACCATGAGTTTGAGGCCTACCTGGGTTACCCTATGAGTTCCAGGACTATAGCCTGTACTATATAGTGAAACCCTGTCTCCAAAAAGCAGTAATTATAATAATAATAGCAGGGCATGCCTGCAATCCCAGCAACTCAGGAGGCTGAGGCAGGAAGATCAGGAGTTTAAGGCCAGAAGCAGCCTGAATAATTAGCAAGACCCTGTCTCAAAATAAAAAGGAACAATAAAAAATGGGCTGGGGGTGCAGCCCAGTGGTAGAGTACTGCCAAACTGTGTGCAAGGTCCTGGGTTCAACTCCCTTCTCTGTTGTTCATAGGCTTTTCAATAGCAGATTGATTTTGGGGAGTAGGTTGCCAGGTCCGTCTCCCAAGCCTACAGCACCTGGTGTTCCTAGGTGGTCTCCATCCAAGTACTAACCAGGCCCGACCCTGCTTAGTTTCCAAGATCTGACAGGATCGGATGCCACAGGGCTACGGCTGCAGGAACTATGAAAATTAGAAATCGTTAAAAGAGAAATGGAGCACATAAACATTAACATTCTAGGCATCAGTGAGCTAAAATGTACTGGCATGGGTCATTCTGAGTCAGATAATCATATGGTCTACTATGCTGGGAATGACCCACTAAAGAGAAACAGGA
>VMDO01001181.1:0-12931 GCA_007922755.1 Pedetes capensis
AAAGACATTTCAAGATCTGTCATGAAATACAATGTTGTCAGTGATAGAATAATATCCATAGGTCTACAAGGAAGGTCAGTTAATATGACTATTATTCAAATTTATGCACCCATCACTAAGGCCAAAAATGAAGAAAGGGAAGATTTCTACCAGCTTCTGCAATCTGAAATGGATCAAACATGCAATCAGGACATACTGATAATTATTGGTGACTGGAATGCAAAGGTTGGAAACAAAGAAGAAGGCTCAGTAGGGAGAAAATACATCTTGGTGACATACACAATGCAGGAGATCACATGATAGAATTTTGTCAGACCAGTGATCTTTTCATTGCAAATACATTTTGTCAACAACATAAATGGACACTGTACACATGGACTTCACCAGATGGAACATACAGGAATCAAATTGACTACATATGTGGAAAGAGATGATGGAAAAGCTCTATACAAAATGTCAAAACAAGACCAGGTGCTGATTGTGGATCAGACCATCAACTTCTCATAAGCAAGTTCAAACTGAAGCTGAAAAAAATTAGAACAAATGTATGAGAGCCACGGTATGACCTTGAGTATATCCCACCTGAGTTCAGAGACCACCTCAAAAATAGGTTTAATGCATTAGACAAAAATGATAGGAGACCAGATGAGTTGTGGCATGACATAAAAGATATCATCCAAGAAGAAAGCAAAAGGTTATTAAAAAGCCAAGAAAAAAAGAAAATACCAAATTACATGTCAAAAGAGATGCTGGAGCTTGGCCTTCAATATCGAGTAGCTAAAGTAAAAGGAAGACATGATGAAATTAAGGATCTAAACAGAAGATTTCAAAAGGCAGCTCGAGAAGACAAAAACAAATATAATGACATGTGCAAAGAGCTGGAGGCAGAAAACCAAATGGGAAGAACACGCTCTGTGTTTCTCAAGCTTAAGGAAGTGAAGAAAAAATTCAAGACTCGAGTGGCAATAGTGAAAGATTCCACAGGGAAAAATTAAATGATGAAGGAAACATCAAAAGAAGATGAAAGAAATACACAAAGTTGTCATACAAAAAAGAATTATTAGATGACCAACCATTTCAAGAGGCTATATATGAAGAGGAACCAATGGCATTGAAAGACAAAGTGGAAGCTGCCTTGAAAGAACTGGTGAAACACAAGTCTCCAGGAATTGATGGAATACCAATAGAGATGTTTCAACAAACAGATGCAGCACTGGAGGTGTTAACATGTTTATGCCAATGGATTTGGAAAACAGCTACCGGCCAACTGACTGGAAGAGATCCATATTTGTGCCTATTCCCAAAAAAAGGTGTCCAATTGAAGGTGGAAACTATAGGACAATATCATTAATATCAGACACAAGCAAAATTTTACTCAAGATCATTCAAAAGCAACTGCAGCAGTATATAGACAGGGAATTACCCGAAAATCAAGCGGGATTCAGAAGAGGGCGGGGAATCAGGGACATCATTGCTGGTGTCAGGTGGTTATTAAGCAAAAGCAGAGAATATCAGGAAGATGTCTATCTTTGTTTTATTGACTATGCAAAGGCATTTGACTGTGGGGATCATAACAAATTACGGATAACACTTTGGAAAATGGGAATACCAGAGCACCTGATTGTACTCATGAAGAATCTGTACATGAACCAGGAGACAGTTGTTCAAATAGAACAAGGAAACAGTTCCTGGTTTAAAGATGAGAAAGGTGTGTGTCAGGGCTGTATACTTTCACCATATCTCTTCAATTTATATGCTGAGCAAATAATTTGAGAAGCTGGACTTTATGAGGAAGAAAGCGGCTTCGGGATTGGAGGAAGACTTATTAGCAACCTGCGTTATGCAGATGACACAACTCTGCTTGCTGAAAGTGAAGAGGATTTAAAGCATTTACTGATGAAGATCAAAGATCATAGCCTTCAATATGGGTTGTGACTAAACATCAACAAAACAAAAATCCTTACAACTGGCCAGTATGCAACTTCACAATAAATGGAGAAAAGATTGAGGTTGTCCAAGATTTTGCTTGGCTTGGCTCTATAATCAACACTCATGGAAGCAACAGTTCAAGAAATCAAAAGACACGTTGCTCTAAGAAAAGCTGTTGGCAATGCCAAACACAGTGGCACATGCCTGTAATCCCAGCAGCTTGGGAGGCAGAGGCAGGAGGATCACAAGTTCAAGACCAGAGGCAGTCTGTGTAACTTAGAGAGACCCTGTCTCAAAAAGTAAAAAAATGGGCTGGGGTGCAGCTCAGTGATCCAGCACTTGCAGAGCATGCAAGCATGAGGCCCTGGGTTCAACCCCTAGTACCACAAAAAAACAAAAGAAAAAAAAAAAGAAAAGAAAAGCTGTGGCAAATGATCTCTTAGAGTATTGAAAAGCAAAGATGTCTCATTGAAGACGAAGGTACACCTGACTCATGCCATGGTATTTTCAGTCGCATCATATGGTTTTGAAAGCTGGACATTGAACAAGGAGACAGGAAAAGAATTGGTGCTTTTGAATTATGGTGCTGGAGACATCTATTGAATATACCCTGGACTGCCAAAGGAACCAACAGATCTGTCCTAGAAGAAGTGCAACCAGAGTGCTCCTTGGAAGCAAGAATAGCCAGACTGCGTCTTATGTATTTTGGGCATGTAATCAGGACAGACCAATCCCTGGAGAAAGATATTATGTTTGGGAGAGTGGCAGGTCAACAAAAAAAAAGGAAAACCCTCCACCAGATGGATTGACAGTGTCTGTAACAATGGGCTTAAACATAAATAAGATCATGTTCCTGGCACAGAATCAGGAAGTGTTTCCCGATCTGCTGTACATAGGGTCTCTATGAGTCGGACTCCACTCAACGGCACCTAACAACAACAAACCACCACATCCAGATTTCTACTAATTTCTTCATATCACTCAATGCTTGTTTGTTAAAAAAGAAAAAGAAAAAAAACAATAATAGCAATAAAACCTCCCTGACTTCACAGTCATGACACATATGCCCTTCCTCCTCCTCTTTCCAGCCAAACAACTTGTGTGATTTTAACTTTTTGTAACCTCTCTCTCACACCCATTGTGATCAGACTTCTATAGAGATGGCTCTGCCAAGGTCCCCTTAGGCCCCCTGTTGCCAAATTCAGCAGCTACTCTCCAGTTTTCATATTTCTGTTTAGAACTGTAAAATAGCTATTTTTAAAAGGTTATTCATAGGAAATATCAGGGTGGTGGAAAAAGCATGTTGTTTCTCTTGGCATCTGCCTTTGGAGAGCTTAACATCCTTCAGTTCTACTTTTATTTTTACTAGCCTAACATCTTTGTCAGTAGGATATATTTTCTTCTCATTTTTTAGGAACAACAACAACAAAAGGTACATTGAAGATGAGGCATTTGTTCAGCCAGTCCACAGAGATAAAAAGAATCAGTTAGCCAGACACTCAAGGCTGAGAGATTGGCCAGCTTAGCCCTGGATAGCAGCTGTATAAATTGAAATACAAAAGACTTCTGAAAAGATGTACTAAATTAAATCTGTTACTACATCAGTGTACACAAATTATGTGATGCTGCTGCCGTATTATTTTGATTTGTATTAATTCGTCTTATTGTACTCCAAATGGACAGTGGGAAAATGCCATTCTGAAATTCCACATACTAAGCTACAAACATAAATGGAAGAATTTAGAAGTGCACAAGAGTCTGCGCTACTTTGACACCTCAGTTTTGTACCTTATTTCACTACTTCCTCAAAACCAACTTTCAGGAAGACTACCCTCCATAGCCCACTTGGAAAAGATATAGTTGAAGTTGGATGTGGTAGCACATACCAACAATCCCAGCTACTTGGGAGAATGAGGTAGGAGGGGTGCAAGTTCCAGATCAGCTTGCACAAACTAAGAGAGACACTGCCTCAAAGTAAAATTTTAAAAAGGCTGGAGATGTAGGTCAGTGGTAGAGCACTTGCCTAGCATACACAAGGCCTTGGATTTGAGCCACAGCATCACTAGATGTACAGACGGTACAAAAAAAGTATTTACACCCTTACTTACTAAAGTTATAATATTCAGTATACACCAACAAGAAAAGATAAATAGAAGTCACATTTCACTTCTGCAATTACAAGAAATCATACCACACATTGCTATTGTAATTCAATTAAACCTTGAAAAGTAAAACATCATTTTAAGTGTGTATATGTTTCTTGGCACCCCGAGTATATATCCTGGCATCTGAATAAGTTATTACTGGTATAACTTCCTAGATAATATTTTAATGATTATTTCTATTTAGTTTTATCTTCCCCAAGAAAATAATGAGCTTCCTCAGATTATAACTACGATTACCTTGATTTCTCCAATTTTTTCTTTAGGTAAACATAACATCAAAATTTTAATGTCAGGCAAGCCTCAACAGAAAAACACAAGAAACATAAAAAGGAAGGATGGAGGCAAAGTTTCATTAGATCAAAGCCCTTCAATGGAAAATCTCAAAATAATCAAAGTCTTAAAGATACCAGAAAAATATGCTGAAAGATCTCAAGGACACCATAATGAAAGCAATTGAAATGCTGGACAGAAAAGTATCCAATAGGGAAGAGAAAATCACCAAAGGAATCCAGACTCTGAAGAAAAATCAACTAGAAATACTGGAAATACAGAACAAATTAAATCAACTTAACATTATACTACAGTCTACAATATCCAGAATAGATAAAGCTGAAAACAGAATATCTAATTCTGAGGAAAAATTGGACCACTTTATCTACTCAAATGCTAAGAAGGAAAAACAGATGAAGCAATATGACTAGGTTTTTAAGAGGTTTTTGAAAAAATGAAAAGGCATAACCTACAAAATCAGGGGGTCCACGAAGGAGCTAAAAATAACATGAGAAGAATAGGAAATCTATTCCAACAGATTTTAGATAAAAATTCACCAAAACTAAGAGAACAATTAGACACATATACAACTGAAGTGTCCAGAACTCCAAAAAGAGTAGGTCAGAACAGATTCTCCCCATGACACATTATAGTTGGGATGCTAAATTTAGAAAGAAAAGAAAGTACTCTAAAAGCTACAAAAGAGAAATGCCAACTCACTTACAAAGGCAAACCCACCAGAATAACAGATGAATTCTCAACAACAACCCTAAAGGCAAGGAAAACTTGGTTAGACATCATTCAAGTCCTAAAAAAGAATAACTGCCAACCAAGATTACACTATCTAGCAAAGCTATCTTTACAATAGATGAGTTCAAGACATTCCATGATACTGACTTGTTTAAATGATTTGCAGCCACCAAGCCAGAACTGTAGAGGACCTGCAATGAAACACCACATGAGAGAGATAAGACAACCCCAAATACAAGATCAAAGGAATGAATAATAAAGATAAGGAGAAATTAAGGAAACAATAGGCTAAATATGAATAAAAATGATAGAAGCATACACCAAACTGATGCAGAACAGTATGTTGCTCTCAAAAGTTACTCTCAATGTAAATGGCCCTAACTCACCACTCAAGAGACATAGGTTGGCCAATTGGATTAGAAAATATAAACCCTCAATATGCAGCATTCAAGAGACTCACCTCATTCACAAAGAACACAAAAGGCTGAAAATTAAAGGCTGGAAAACAATATACCAAGCAAGTGGGAACCAAAGAAAAGCAAGAGTAGCGATACTAATTTCTGACAACCTAGACTTCAACTCCAAACAAATCAGAAGAGACAAAGAAGGACACTACATTTTAGTAAAAGGAACAGTCAACCAGGAACCAATAATGATACTCAATATTTATTCACCAAATGCAGGTGCACCTAGATTCATAAAACAAAATTTAATGCAGATAATGGAACACATCAGGCCAGACACAATAATTATGAGAGATTACAATACCCTACTTTAGCCAAAAGACAGATCATCAAAACAAAAAATCAACAGAGAATGATGGACTTAAATACCACCATGGACCAACTGTATCCTACAGATGTCTACAGACCATTCCATCCATCAGAGGCAGTATACACATTCTTCTCAGCACCACATGAAAAATTTTCTAAAATAGACCATACTTTACTTCACAAAAATGGCCTCAACAAAAACAAAAGAGTAGAAATCATCCCCTGTGCCTTATCAGATCACAATGGAATTATCTAGAACTCAAAAATAAGAAAACTTTAAGAAAGGTTGGAAATTCATGGAGAGTAAATAATACACTGCTGAATGATCAATGGGTTATTGAAGAAATCAGAGCAGAAATCAAAAAATCCCTGCAATCAAACATGGATGAGAACACATCCCACCAAAATTTATGGGATACAGAAAATGCAGTTATAAGAGGGAAGTTCATAGCCATGAGCACCTTCATCAATAAGTTATGGAAGGCCTAATTAAACACCTTAATGACACATCTCAAAGCAGTAGAAGGCTAACACCAAGCCAATCCCAAAAGAACTCAGACAGAAATTCTAAAGATCAACGTAGAAATACCTCAGTTAGAATCCAAAAAGACAATTCAAAGAATGAATGACTCAACTGGGCGCGGTGGCGCACGCCTGTAATCCCAGCAGCTTGGGAGGCGGAGGCAGGAGGATTGCAAGTTCAAAACCAGAGGAAGTCTGCGTAACTTAGCAAGACCCTGTCTCAAAAAGTAAAAAAAAAAAAGGGCTGGGGTGCAGCTCAGTGGCCCAGCACTTGCCAAGCATGCAAGCACGAGGCCCTGGGTTCAACCCCTAGTACGGCAAAAAAAAAAAAAAGAATTAATGACTCTAAGAACTGGTTCTTCAAAAAGATTAATAAAATAGACACACCTCTAGCCCATCTCACCAAAAGAAAGGAGGGAAAAAAACCCAAATTAAATAATGAGAACAGGGTCATAACCACCAATACCAATGAAATCCAGAAGATTATCACAGAATACTTTGAGATTGTGTACTCCCCCCAAAATGAAAATACACAAGAAATGGATAAGTTCATTAACACATATGAATTACCAAAATTAAGCTCGGAGGACATAAGCAATTTAAACAGACCCATTACATTCACCAAAATAGAGAAGGTAATAAAAAGTCTCCCAACAAAGCAAAGCCCATGTCCTGTCGGGCAGAATTCTATCAAACCTTCAAAGAAGAATTAATACCTATCCTCCTCAAACTATCTCATAAAGTAGAAAAGGAAAGGGAACTCTCAAACTCATTCTATGAAGCCACCATCACCCTGACACCAAAACTGGGCAAGGGCACTTCAAAGAAAGAGAACTATAGACCAATTTTCCCTGAGTAACATTGACGCAAAAAATCCCAACAAAATCCTGGCAAACAGAATTCAGTAACACACACAAAACATCATACACCACAATCAAGTGGGCTTCATTCCACAGGTGCAAGGCTGGTTCAACATATAAAAATCAATCAATGTAATTCAACATATCAGGATATTTGCAGACAGAAATCACATGATCATCTCAATCATCTCAAATGCTGAGAAGGCCTCTGACAAAGTGCAATATCCTTTCATGATAAAAATCTTGAAGAAAATGGGCATAATAGGGAAATACCTCAACATCATAAAGACCATATATGACACATGTACAGCCAATACCGTATTAAACAGGGAAAACCTGAAACCATTTCCTTTAAGATTGGGAAAAGACAAGGATATCCCCTCTCCCCTCTCTTATTCAATATTGTGATCAAAGTACTAGTCAGATTAGTCAGACAAGAGAAAGAAGTGAAAGTGATACAGATAGACAAGGAAGAGGTTAAATTACCGTTATTTGTAGATGACATGATCCTTTACCTAAAGGACCCAAAAAATTCCTCTAGAAAACTCTTAGACCTAAGTAACTACTTTAGTAAAGTAGCAGGATACAAAATTAACAATCAAAAATCAGTAGCCTTCCTTTATACCAACTGTGAACAAGAAGAGAGGGAAATTAAGGCAACAATCCCCTTCACAATAGCTCACCAAAAAATTAAATATTTAGGAATCAATCTAACTAAAGACCCTGAAGATCTCTATAAGGAAAACTTCAAAACATTAAAGAAAGAAATATACTAGAAGATGGAAGAACCTCCTCTTCTCATGAATTGGGAGAATCAATATTGTAAAAATGGCTATACCACCAAAAGTAATTTATAGATTTAATGCAATTCCCATTAAAATCCCAATGACAGACTTTGCAGAAATAAAAGAAATGATCCAAAAAGTTCATAAGGAAAGACAAAAGACCACATATAGCTAAAATAATCTTAAGCCGGAAAACCAGTGTAGGTGGGATCACAATACTTGACTTTAAATTATACTATGGGGAGACAATAGCAAAACAACAGCTTGGTACTGACAAAAAAAAAAAAAAATAGGCTTGAAGATGAATGGAACAGAATTGAAGATCCAGAGATACACCCAGGCAACTACAGCCACTTGATCTTTGATAAAGGGGCTAAGGACACTCAATGGAGAAAAGGTAGCCTCTTTAACAAATGATGTTGAGAAAATTGGATATCCATCTGCAGAAAAATGAAAAGAGACCTGTATCTCTCAATTTGCACAAAAGTCAACTTGAAATGGATAAGAGACCTTAGCATAAACCTAGAAACCTTAAAAGTACTAGAAGAAAAGATGGGAAACATGCTCCAACACATAGGCATAGGAAAGTATTTCCTTAACATGACTCCAGTTGCCCAGGATGTAACACCAAGAATTAACAAATGAGATTACATGAAACTACAAAGGAAACAATCAATAGAGTTAAGGTAGAGCCCACTGAATGATAGAAAATCTTCACATCCTATATATCTGACAGAGGACTAATACCTAGAATTTTTGAACAACTCAAGAAAGCAAATCCCATGACAACAAATAACCCAATACACAAGTGAACAAAAGAAATGAACAGACAGTTCTCAAATGAAGAAGTTTGTAGGGCTAAGAAACACATTTTTTTAAATGTTCAATATCCCTAATCATTAGGGAAATAAACAACTCTGAGATTCCATCTAACCCCATTAAGAATGGCCAAAATCAATGAAACAAATAATAACAAATGCTGGCAAGGATGTGAAGACAAAGGAACCCTTTTACACTGCTGGTGGGACTGTAAATTAGTTCAACCACTCTGGAAATCAATATGGAGAGACCTCAAAAAACTAAAAACAGAACTACCATACAACCCAACTATACCACTCCTGGGAATATACCCAAAGGGAGACAAGTCATCATACCACAGAGATACCTGCATCTCCATGTTTAATGCAGTAGTCTTCACAATAGCAAGGATATGGAACCAACCAAGATGCTCATCAACAGAAGAATGTATAAAAAAAATTACGGTACATATACACAACAGAATATTACCCAGCAATAAAAAGAGAATGAAATAATATCATTTGTAGCAAAATGGATGGAACTGGAGAATATCCTCTTATGTGAACAAACACAGGCTCAAAAATAGAAATACCCTATGTTCTCACTCATATGTGGGAGCTGAATCTTACTTAAAAGAAGAAAAAAAACCTATACCTAAACAGATATATAAAAATGAACAATTAAATTTAGCTAAGAAGGAAAAATATAAGCACAGTAGAAAGGAGGGAGGGGACTAGCAAAAGGAAGCAGAAGTTGTGCAATGTGGGAAGAGAAGGGGAAACAATGTAAAGGGATAAAGTGGAAGAGGATAATGTCAATGTAAATTATGCAATTTCATGAATACATGGGAAAAATAGGGGACTATAACATAGAAATGCATAGAAGTTTTACTACATATTAATCAAAGGTTCCATAACCTTTGTGACTTGATGAAAGTGTAACAAAAGTCATGTGAAAGTTGCACAATGGAGAAAGCAAATGCTATATTACTCTGTACCCCACCAACATTTATCAATAAAGGGGAAAAAAGGATAAATAAATGAAAAAGAAAGATTTTATTTTCTTCATAATAAAAAAGGATGATGCTTAGAACCAAATTACTTGGCCCTTTCTCTTTTTATCTCCTGTCAGTTCCAGAAGCTCACATTTATAATGACCAATGTTCTCTGAGATCTGCAATTGGGCTCAACACATTCAAGCCCTAGCACAATCTTCTTTGTATCCTCTTTCCAGAAAATGAGCTTAGCCTGCCCACCTTAGCCACTCTGCCTAGACAGCAAATCCTTGCCCCTCCTCTCATGTGTATCTTTGTGGGTTTGCTGCTTGCCATACTTCTTATAAAAAGTCCAGTGGGTCTTAGGAATGTTCCTCATGTTTTCTGTCAGTCTAGAAAAGAAGTAACTTCCCTCAGTTTTTAAGTTTTCATCTTAAAATGTAAGCTTGGAACAAATAAAATTCTTCTGAAGTCCTGCAGTCTAGAAGTCTTGAGTAATGTGCTTCATTTAACTAATCTTACTACATTAGCAAATACTATAATAAACTATATTATGTTGGGGGTTTTTTAGTATGCTTTTTTTTCAGTACTTAGGAGTTGAACCTGGGACCTCACACATGCTTTTTGCAAGTGGTCAACCACTGAGCCATATGACTAGCCCATTTTTCACTTTGTAGTTTGAGACAGGGTCTAGCTAAATTACACAGACTGCCTCTGGCCTTAAACTTGTGATCCTCCTGCTTCAGCCTCCTGAGGCACTAGAATTTAAGGAGTGTGCCACTGCGCCCGGCTAGTGTGTTGTATTTTTAAAATACTTTTTAATGTTTTTCCTGAGACAGGGTCTCACTATATAGACCAGGCTGGCTATTACATAGTTCTTAATGGCACATGTAGCTTATAATGCAGAGAGATAACCCAATAGTACAACTATAAAAGAAATTAGAAGCCGGGCACGGTGGCACACGCCTGTAATCCCAGCAGCACAGGAGGTGGAGGCAGGAGGATTGCAAGTTCAAGACCAGAGGCAGTCTGCATAACCTAGCGAGACCCTGTCTCAAAAAGTAAAAAAAACATGGGCTGGGGGTGCAGCTCAGTGGTCCAGCACTTGTAAAGCATGCAAGCACCAGGCCCTGGGTTCAACCCCCAGTACTGCAAAAAAAAAAAAAAAAAAGAAAAGAAAAGAAAGAAAGAAAAAAAGAAATTAGAAAAAAAAAAGTCATCAATAATCCTCAGAATTATTATATAAACTGAGGGAGTTGGGTTTTGTTTTTGTTTTTGAACAAGATATGGAATTAAGGTCTATGACAGAGGTAGGTATCTGGATGCATGCTGAAATTACCTCTACAAACATTATAGCCTGCTTTAGGTTTTCAAACAAAGTTATAAACAGATCATGAACTGCTATTTAAAAAAGAATTTTTGCCAAACACCGTGGCTCACACCAATAATCCCAGTGACTCAAGAGGCTAAGGCAGAAGAATACTGAGTTCAAGGCTAAAGGTAGGCTTTGCAATATTGCAAGACCCTATCTCAAAAATAAAAATAAAAAAGGGCTGGAGGTACAGCTTGATGGTAGAGCACTTACCTACCATGTGTGAGGCCCTGGGTTCAACTCTCCAATGCTGGCAAAAAGTTAAAAAAAAAAAAAAAAAAAAAAAGACTTTTCAAAAAAGAGTGTTTTAATAAAGAAAGTCTAGTAATAGCTTGCATTTACTGAGCAACTAATGTGTACCAGGAACTAAGTTATATAACTTAAAACATAATTCTTTTTATTACTTCTCACAATAATCCTATTATTAAAAATGGCTTAAAAACTCATAGATAATTCTGTTTATTCATTCATGTGTGTTGAAAACCAACTATATCTCACATACTATTTTGGACACAGGTAAAAAGGCAAAACAAATTCCTTTCCTTGTGGAGGCTTTACTCTAGTCAAGGGGAAGACAGATAAAAAATTTATTAAACAAGAAATTATCCGACTGTGATAAGTATATTGACAAAAAGAAAAGCGTTATATACAAGGGCCCCTGACCAGCAGCATGTATACCCCTGGGGAGTTGAATAGAAATACAGAATCTGTGACCCTACCATAGTCCTCTGAGTCAAAATTTTCATTTTTAACAAAATACCTAGATGTTTCACAGACACATTAAGGTTTGAAAAGCACTGGGCTAGAAATGACTGGGGATTCCTACAGATTATAAAGAAAAGTCTTTCTATGGAAGTGATGTTTAAGTTGATCTGTGTGCCAAAAGGAATCACCATGAAGAATATCTGGGAAAAGATCACCACAGGCAGAGATAATGTCTAATGCAAAAACTCTAAAAGGGAAACAGAAATAAGCTTCACATTTTTGAGGAAGAGAAAGAAGTTTTTACAGTTAATGCAAATGAACAAGGTAGAGTGTATTACAAGGTAAGGTTAGAGACAGGCACCGTGACACACACCTGTAATTCCAGCACCTGGGAGGCTGAGACAGGAGATTCAAGTTCAAGGCCAGCGTGGGCTACATAGAGAGTTCCAGAATAGTCTGGGCTATCTAGCAAAATCCTATCTCAAAAAACAAACAAACACCACCAAAAAATAAAAAGATGAGACTGGAAAGAGGAGCAAGGACAGGTCTTGGAGGGCCTTGTAAACCATGTTAAGTAGTGCACATTTTATAAGATTGAGAACAAATAGAAGTCCACTGGAGATGTGTCAAGTTTTGGGGGTTTTTTGTTTGTTTGTTTTTGTTTCTGTTTTGCACTACTGAGATATTGAACCCAGGGCCTCAGACATGCTTTGCAAGTTCTCTAGCACTGAGCTGCACCCCTATCCCATTTTTCACTTTTTTATTTTGAGACAGGGTCTTGCTAAGTTATGCAGGGTGCCTCTGCCAACTCCCAAGTCACTAGGATCATAGGTGCATATCACTATATTTGGCTAGTGTCAAGATTTTTATAAAATATTATTCTGTCTGTAGAAAACAAGATTGTAAGAGTGCAAAGTGAATGCAGAATGAGTGAAATGTATAATATATTAATGACATCTCAATGAAGCTATAGCTATATTTTTAAAGTAGAAGCAGAGAGGTCAGTTA